>CM017440.1:20688696-20973544 GCA_007726485.1 Eragrostis curvula | reverse complement strand
CCTACCCTCCCCATCCTTCCTATCCTTCTGCCATTATGGTTGGCAATGGCTCGTGTCTTCCTGTCACCTCTGTGGGCTCTGTTTCTGGTTCTTTTCGCCTTTCTGATGTTCTTATTGCTCCACAGATGGTTCACAATCTCCTTTCCATTCGCAAATTTACTGCTGACAACTCCTGTTCTGTTGAGTTTGACCCCTTTGGTCTTCTGTGAAGGATTTGGCTACCCGGCGACCACTGCTCCGATGTGACAGCCAGGGACCCCTTTACACTCTTCGTCTTCCTGCTTCCGCTACCTCTTCGTCGGCTTCTTCTTCATCAGCCGCTTTTGCCACTACATCTTCCGCACGACTTGGCACCGTCGGCTTGGACATCCCGGCCGCGACATTTTGGCTCGCCTCTGCCGCAGTGCAGATCTGTCTTGTACACGGACATCTGATGAGCACCTTTGTCATGCGTGCCAGTTAGGTCGTCATGTTAGACTTCCTTTTTCTGTTTCTTCTTCGCATACGAGCCATGTTTTTGCTCTCGTTCACTGTGATTTGTGGACGTCTCCTGTACTCAGCATTTCTGGCTATAAGTACTATTTGGTGATTGTTGATGATTTCTCTCATTACTCTTGGACCTTTCCGCTGCGTGCGAAGTCTGACACGTTCCCTACCCTTCTTCACTTCTTTGCCTGGGTTTCCACTCAGTTCGGCCTCCCTGTTAAGGCCGTCCAGTGTGACAACGGCCGCGAGTTTGATAACCACACCTCCCGTGCCTTCTTCCTCTCCCACGGTGTTCAGCTGCGTATGTCGTGTCCGTACACCTCCTCTCAGAATGGCAAGGCTGAGCGGATGATCCGTACCACGAACGATGTCGTGCGCACCCTCCTCCTACAGGCTTCCCTTCCTGCCCGTTTCTGGGCCGAGGGTCTCCACACTGCCACCTACCTCCTTAACCGCCTCCCTTCCACTGCCTCTCCGGCTCCCACCCCACACCATGCCCTTTTCGGCACTCCTCCTCGGTATGACCACCTTCGTGTCTTCGGGTGCGCTTGCTACCCTAACACCTCTGCCACCGCTCCTCACAAGTTGGCGCCCCGTTCGACTCGTTGTGTTTTCCTTGGCTACTCCCCTGATCATAAGGGGTACCGCTGCTTCGACCTTACTTCTCGTCGTATCCTCATCTCTCGGCACGTCGTGTTCGACGAGTCTGACTTTCCCTACTCTACCTCCACTACTCCCTCTCTTGATCCCGAGCTGGAGTCCGTGTTTCCGACTGACCCGGTGGCCCCGTCACCTGTATCTATATACCCTCTACCTGCAGGTTTTTCCGGCGCCCTCTCCCGCGCCACGCGCGGCCCCGGCGCCCTCTCCCGCGCCACGCGCGGCCCCGGAGTCCTCTCCCGCGCCACGCGCGGCCCCGGCGCCCTCTCCCGCGCCACGCGCGGCCCCGGCGGAGCCCTCTCCCGCGCCACGCGCGGCCCCGGCGCCCTCTCCCGCGCCACGCGCGGCCCCCGCGCGCTACGCCGAGCCCGCGATCGTCTACCAGCGCCGGTCGATGCCGGCCCCAGAGCCGCTGCCGACCCACCCTCGGGCTCTCGCCCGTCTTGACCCGGTGGTGTACCACCCGCCTGTCCTCCATCGGGATCCCGGCCACACTCATCCCATGGTGACACGGCGGGCGGCGGGCGTCCTTCGCCCTTCGGCTCTCTCCGCCACCACGGGAGAGCCGGAGATCTCTCCGGTTCCCTCCTCCGTCCGTGGCGCCCTGGCTGATCCTCACTGGCGCCGGGCGATGGAGGAGGAGTACGCGGCCCTGCTTGCCAACCAGACGTGGGACCTCGTGCCGCGTCCCCCTGGTGGCAATGTGGTCACAGGGAAGTGGATCTGGACGCACAAGCGTCGCGCTGATGGCTCACTGGATCGATACAAGGCTCGCTGGGTTCTCAGGGGCTTCACCCAGCGGCCTGGAGTGGACTATGATGAGACTTTCAGCCCAGTGGTCAAGCCTGCTACAGTCCGCACGGTGCTTTCGTTGGCTCTGTCTCGCTCGTGGCCTGTGCATCAGCTGGATGTCAAGAACGCATTCCTCCATGGCACCTTGTCAGAGACAGTCTACTGCAGTCAGCCCGCAGGGTTTGTGGATCCCAGTCGTCCTGACATGGTCTGTCGTCTCAACAAGTCTCTGTATGGCTTGAAGCAGGCTCCTCGTGCGTGGTACTCTCGGTTTGCCACGTTTCTGGTCACTTTGGGGTTCACGGAGTGCAAGTCGGACACCTCCCTGTTTGTCTACCAGCGTGGCACTGACACTGCATATCTGCTATTGTATGTTGATGACATTATTCTTGCTGCGTCCAGTCAGCCTCTGCTCCGGCGCATTATTCAGTCCCTCCAGCAGGAGTTTGCCATGAAGGATCTGGGTGCCCTACATCACTTCTTGGGAGTCACTGTCGAGCCTCGTCCGTCTGGCTTGTTCCTCCACCAGCGCCAGTATGCTCTCGATATTCTGGAGCGCGCAGGGATGACTGATTGCAAGCCGTGTGCCACCCCTGTTGACACTCAGGCCAAGCTCTCTGCCGACTTGGGTGATCCCGTTGCTGACCCGACTGCCTACAGGAGTCTTGCTGGTGCCTTGCAGTACCTTACCTTCACCAGGCCGGACATCACCTATGCCATCCAGCAGGTCTGTCTTCACATGCATGACCCTCGCGAGTCCCACCTTGCTGCTCTGAAGCGCCTCCTCCGCTATGTTCGTGGCACGGTTGACTATGGCCTGACTCTTCACCGGTCTCCTTCTGCTGAGCTGGTTGTCTACACCGACGCTGACTGGGCTGGCTGTCCGGACACTCGTCGTTCCACCTCAGGCTACGCCGTCTTCCTCGGCGGCAACTTGGTCTCTTGGTCGTCCAAGCGACAGCCTGTGGTCTCCCGCTCCAGTGCAGAGGCGGAATACCGGGCTGTGGCTAACGGTGTGGCTGAGGCGTCCTGGCTTCGACAGCTCTTGGCGGAGCTCCACAGCCCGCTCGCCAAGAGCACTCTTGTCTACTGCGACAACGTCAGCGCCGTGTACCTCTCCACCAACCCGGTTCAGCATCAGCGGACGAAGCATGTAGAGATCGACCTCCACTTTGTTCGGGACCGGGTTGCCATCGGCCAAGTTCGGGTTCTCCATGTTCCTACTACCTCCCAGTTTGCGGACATCTTCACCAAGGGTCTCCCCTCCTCGACGTTCTCGGAGTTTCGCTCCAGTCTCAACGTGACCAGTGGCTAGTTGTGACTGCGGGGGGGGTGTGAGTTCTTGTCTTTATTCTTGTATCCAGTCTTGAACTCCGCTGCGCCGGTAAGTTCAGACTGCGGGGGGGTGTTGGAGTATAGAGGCCCAAGTGTAGAGGCCCATATAGAGGCCCATGTATAGGAGTATGTAAGTCATCCCATCTAGGGTTTGAGGAATCCAATTCAGTTTTTCTTATTGCAACAGATTGCACCTAAAGGCAGTAGAACAATGATATCAGTGACTTACAATATCGCATAGCGTTAGGCTGTAAGATAGAATGATGATAATAAGAGTTGACTTACCAGACTCCATTTTGGACTGTTTCTCAAGACCGTGTACAACACATTTTGCATAAGTGAGAAGTCGAACATGGCGTGGCACACCTAGATTTCCTAGAATTGACCTCAATAGTCCACTGAAATTGAGATCAAACACCACATGAGCCAAGCCAAAAGGAGTAAAGGATGACATGCGGATGTGCTCTCATACAAATTCCTTACTCTGTTCGCAGTATAACAAGAAAGTCAGGCGGCAAGGATTCTGTAAAAGATGATATGTCGTCCATTCCCAGAGAGTTCAAGTCCTCCTTTAGACGCCTTTTCTCTTCACCAGACATTTGTGTGCCCAGAACTGATTTGCTGAATTATGGCAGTTGTGAAGGATGACCTACCAATGCTGAAGATACAACTAACAGAAAATTATGTGCGCCTTACCTTTCTATAGTTCTCCCAGTGAATATTAAAGGAAAGTATTTTGCATATTTGCCAACGCCAAACTGTTCGCCTAACTCCAGAATTTTTTTCCCATCCAACAATATCAATGCTTTCCACAGCTGACAAAAGTTAATCCTGAAATTTTCGTCCAGTTCTCTATATATTCCATGGTCTAATAGGACTGCAAAATAGTAGGAACAAATTTAGATTCTAAATTTTACAAGACAAGTGGCCAACTCATAAGTACAAATCATGTTAGAGTTGTAACCAGACACACAACAGTTTATATATTAGCTTGCATAAGCCAGCGTAAACTAATTTTCTGTAACATATTAGGTCCTCTGTATTACCCATCCTCGTCGCACCTAACTTCAAGGCATAAGGCACTAAATAAACTCGCCCTCTTAAACTCCCATCAATTCTCTTCAACCAAACAGATCTTTAGGTAACAAATTCTTGTTGGCACATCAGATAAGTAAACTAGCCCTACAAAAATCTATTTGGCTAAGAGACAGAGAGGTGGCATGACATAGCCAAAGAGGATGTTAGTTTGAAGGGAGTTTCATGTACTGACTCCCGACAACAAGGATTCCACGTCTGCAATACATGTATTTACTTTCTTCGATGCATGTACTTATTACACTGTTTGTAACATGTTACATTGTTAAACTCACTCCTTGCATCCGCCAAAAACAAAAGCTCACTCCTTGTAATGTTACTAATCTTACACAAGTATGGGAATATAACATTCCAAAGCAAAATGAATACCTAGTGAAAATTTCCCTTGGCCTTGTGGAGAAACTAGAATATTTCCAGGATGTGGATCACCATGAACAAAACCATGAACAAATATCATTTCACCAAACATTTCAATCAAAGCTTTAGCTACCTGGAAGGTAAACATAACAGGTATAAAAAATGAAATTTGGCTCTACCTTCTTTTTATCACATTTGCAAAAGGAATAAGTCCAAATTACTCCCCTCAAGTATAGTCAAAGTCTACATAACCCCCTAAACTATTTGTTGGTTCATTTCACCCCCTAAACTATGTCACTTGGTTTAATTTACCCCCTAATACAATTTGTCTTTTTTATTTCTCCATGCACAAGTGTGGCATTAGGTTCAATTTTTTTTAGATGATAGTAGACATCGTAACTCATGTTATAAAAATATAAAACAATTATTTATCACTAATTTGATGGGCTGAGATATTTAATAATTAAGTAATCCTTGTGTTACAATATTATATTGAAAATGACAACGAAAATTCATGATGTGTTTTTCTGACATACATTGTGATATCACTACATCCATGCAAAATGTTACATTAAAGTTCAATTTGTGCATGGAGAAATAAAAAAGACAAATTGTATTAAGGGGTGAATTGAACCGAGTGACATAGTTTAGGGGGTAAAATGAACTAAAAGATAGTTTAGGGGGGTTATATGGACTTTGGTTATACTTGAGGGGAGCAATATGGACTTTTTTCTTTGCAAAATGTATATGCGCACAAATGTATATGTGCACAGTACAAGCCTTCAATGAGTTATTTATGGCATACAAATATACAGATGTCAGAAGAATAGAAGAACCTTTGCAGGGTTAATATTTGCTCTTCTCAGGAAGTCCAAGTCATCAACCTGTTAAAATAGCATCGACAAAGGGATCAATGATACAGTTGATACTCTTGCACTATTTACAAGCAATTTATTAAGACCACTTCTTCCTTTTATTTTTTTGATGATGCAACCACTTCTTTCTTTTATTATCCAGGGGCTCAAAATTATGTATCTGATTATTATCATTATCTTAAGTCGAGGAGGATAAGTGGGCACGTGCGGTTCACTTTTCTGCCAAGTCTTGTTGGTCATTGTTTATCTTTAAGGTTAACAACCAATAGAATAGACTGTAGGATCAAATACAGGAAATTCATAATAAACCCACTGATTGACGAACGATACCAAGAAATAGTCTTTGTAAAAGTTAGCCCCAGGATTAATCAGTTACCTTGTGTCCATAACAAAATTCCATAGTCAAAACCTCCCTGGTAGTCAGTTCCTGGAACAGTTTAACTAGTCAGCAAAATATGTAAAATTTCAAACTATGCCCATAAACAGTCAACAAGAACCTGTGAGCCTTTTTGGAATCACAAATAGTTAGATTAATTGATTATTTTACTGTTGCATTGTTACATTCAGCTTATGTTTCTAGATTTATGTTTTGAAAATAACTATCCTGCAAGATTGTTTTGGACACTCCAAATAAAAAAGAAAAACTCTGCCCTTGAGTATTTAATAAGCATCATACCCCGAACACATAAGGCACTTTAATAACACTATTTTTCCTGAAGCAGCTTGCTGTTCTCTCAGAATTCTTAGCCTCCTTAGTAAAGTCTGTATATGGACAATACATAGTTACTTCAATAAATAAAATCACATAGGAAGTGAAGCTTTGAACACTAGAAAGGGTCACAAAAAATCTCTAAAAGTTAACCAGAAGAATCAAACCCAACAAAAACAACTTCACCACAGTAAAGAGTGCAAATAAGTGCATGATAAATAAGTACATGTAATAATAAAGAAAAAGTAAAAGTGAACCCATCTTACAATAATTCAAGGCAAAGAAGAAAAAGTTTGTTTTTCCAAAAAGAAAAGGAAAGGGAACATCCGTATATTGGTCTACTTATCTAATATACAACCCAGTTTTCTGTCATTCACGGAAAGAAGGATAAAGAAAATAAGACACTAGAACTAGAATGCAAACTTTATAGTTCAAGGGATTTTTTTTTTGTTTGTTTTTACAGTAACGCCTCCAGAGTCCGTAAAAGAAAAGAATTCAATGAAATATATACAGTTGAAAAAGGAAATAACCTAGAAATTATTAATTTAACAAGCAAATTTGCTGTGGGACAGTACACTTCGGTGGCATTTACTATTTTTGTTGAGGAATGGCATTTACTATTTCACACTCAACATTCATGAAATGGCTAGATCACACTTACCAAGGAAATACTGTTATTTTGGTCCCAGTGTCCTGTGACGAGCCCTGAATTTGCAGTGTGATCTACCTAATTCATGAAAATTGAGTGTGAAATAGCAGTTGTCACCATAGTGCCCCACAGCAAATTTGTTGTTTCATTGAGAGCAATCTGCAGATCAAAACAAATGACTCATACACTTACCAAGTTCCATCGACATGGATCTCTCAAATTCAACTAATATTCTGTCAAATCTATAATCAGGAAAGATCTGCAGGTAAAAGAAAAACATTTTGATTGTACCATAAAAACACTATGAAAGTACATGAGGCGAGGTAGTACATAAAATTGTTTAAATTAATTAAAATTTTAGAGACATAAGAATCCTGAGAGCATGTTCTAGCAACTACAACACTAAAATGATAGTAAAAAAGTCCTGCATTGTCAAAGCAATACACTTCTGTCAACTCCATCAATGAGATTTTCAGTTAACTGCAATTAACTAAGTACAAGCACCAAACATACAGTACATATCGATGACTTGCTTTGGGTTGATAAATGATGGCCCTAGAGAAAAAAAAAATGGTACATAAAGCATTTCTTAAAACACATTCTGGTACATGTCAGACTTTAAATCAATAAAATTAAATTCATCATAAAGACCACAGAAGGATAAAATGATCACCACAATGGAGGACAAAAGGATGGGACAAGTGTCCATTGAATCTTATCCTAAATAAAAATATCAAATTACAGAAGATGGCAGTTAAAATGATGAAGAATTTCTCAACAACTTTGTAGCACATGTCAAATTCTAAATAAACAATCCAGCAACCCATGAAACCATGGCAACATGTATGAATATACAAAACTGAAATGCTAACCAGTGGAGGATGAGATGACAGAACAAAATGTGGTCTTGAAATCCCAGTATATCTTATGTTATTGAATAATTACAAGTTTGCAACTGCCATCTATAAGACTAATGCACTCATGTATAATAGTAGTACTCAAATCAATAAATTCAGCACAAAGTATTGCTTAGGCTTGAAAATGTTACTCTTTTTTCATTACATTAATGTTGTCACTGGAATTTTGACTAGGTTTTTTAGCTAAAATCTTAGGCAACTTCAACATACTAGATGGATATAGTTTTAACATAATAGAGGATACATTTTTAATACGTTAGATGAGTAGCATTGACCAACCGTAACTAGCATCAATTGAGAACCAAAGGAAACAAAAAATTGTCATATTTAACATACCCAAGAGACAGATTTTGACAAGAATGACATAGTCATTATGTCTATCTTCATTCTCTGCTCCAATCCAGGATATTGAACCTAGGCATCAGAAAGGTTTCAATGAGAGCTCTTTACGGTTAAACTTCATATGTGTACAAAGCAGAATATACATACGCTTATATGCAGACTAAACCAAATAATCTTCTGCAGGCGTTTTAGATGCTACAATCTACATTTTTATAGCTAAATACAATCATCATATTCACCACAATGCATGTTCTTATCTTCTTCAATTCCAAATCATTTTACTCATTTGGCTTTATGAACAATTTAGCAACAATTTAAAGTGATCCTGAATTTTCATTTGCTAGTGGTTCTTACGAAACATCATGATTCCCCAATCTGTATATGCATACCATCATTGAGTAGGTAACTACTGAACGAATTAGTAGTCCCAAGGGCATCTTATTAATGGGGAACGTTATGTCATACAGGCCCATCATTGTTAAATATTTCACAAAGACAAAATTAATAGGTCATACAACAAGAAAGGTGGAACAGTGGATACATTTAGTGAAATTTCTTTAGCTCTTGCATAGAGTTAGCATCCTGAGTGATGTACAAAAGTGGAACGGAGAATTGGAGTTTAACAAAATCTAACCTTGACAGCAACCTCTCGATTGTTATGCAACCGGCCTCGATGCACCTGAGCAATTGATGCAGCAGCAATCGGATGCTCATCAAATTCCAGGAATCTGATACTCACATATTGAAGTTTAAGAATATTTTTTACCTCATAGACTAATGAGGAAAAATAAAAATAACCCAACCAAGGGAAAACACCTCAAATAGTGAGCTGAAAAGCAACTGTTTCTTTATTTACAAATTCATGTGTTAGAGTGATGAGAATGGCATGGATATGATAGAAAGTTAATGTAAAGGGCGACCTCATATTTGTAACCCTTTATTCTTTATTTGTCAATGATCTCTGCAAAGGCATGCAAAGAGTGCACAGCCAAATTCTAAGGAAAATAAAGAATATAAAGCATGATGCATACAGATAATAAACAATCAATCCAAAAAAGAATAGTCAAGTATATAACTTACATGTCGTTTATTTTCTTGCCAAAATTCTGTTCGATGACTATTTTTATATCTTGAAAGTCGGATGAAGTTGCCTGAGATATTGAAAGGACAAAGGTAGTAAAAAGGACGACCAGTTATAATGTTGCACGCTACAACTAGGGTATGGCTAATTAGTAAACCTGATCTTGCAGGCAGGATAGAGTTGATGTGTACTCTTTTGGTACTTGTCTTAGTGATGAAACAAATTGGCCAGCTTTTACATAAAACCCTCCATTGGCTTCACAAAGTTTAAGTAATTTTTTTGCTGAACGCAGATGAACCTGCACCAAGAAAAAGAAAAGAGTAGGATTTAAGGGTTGATCTAATCTATAACTACCAGTGAACTCTGCCTACTCCTACTTTTGCATGAAAAAAAGGTAAATGCCACATCAAAGATTCAAAGAGCACGAGCTTTGAAAAAGTGCGGAAGCCCCCAAAAGCACAGTCTATTCAAGAGAGCATCAAACTCAGGACATCCAAATTGCTCAACTTGGTTCCTAGGAAAAACGAGGTGAGACTGAATGTCAATAGTGCAAAACTGAAATCTAATTTCAAGTACAAGGTGTGCATCATAGAAACAGCTAAAATTTTCAGCAATGAAGCTTCTCATGTCAAGGGCAATTAAGCATTAGAGTCACAAAAGAAGTTAGAGCTATCCGTATTATGTTGGCTACTACTATGCAGCAGTTTTGAATTTGTGACAAGTAGCAACACTTTATTTTCGCTGTACAGTGCATAAATGCACTAAAGTAACAGGATTTATAAAATCCACCTATGTCACATGGCGACCTAAATGTGTGAAATGTGAATTTTACACCATATCGAAAATGAGTTCTGGCTGAGGATTACAAACATCGAATCATTATTACTAGAAAATTTCAACAGACACACACAAAGTTAATGTATCTAGCATTAACAAGCTTCCATAATATGTATGGTAAGACAAAATTACTGCCTTCAACAAGCTTAAGCAAACATACACAGCACAACATTGCGTTTGCGTCCAGGGAGGAATCCGTACCTCAGAGAGCTTAACCCGATAATCTGCCGACCCAGTAGCCATCCCCTTTAGCGAGTACTTGTAGTCCGCCACCACGAACCCAATCTGCGGCAACCAATTCCCAAAAGCAAATGAGTGAAGCAACAACTGATATTTGGTTTGCGGGGCCAGCTGAATCGAGCGGGAAAGGAGAACCGTGTAGACAGCGCGGGAGGAGCGAGCGACGCCATGGTGGAGCGTGGAGCCGATGCTGCGGCCGCTGTCTCCGGAGGGCGCCGCGGCCACCAGGGCGGCGCCTGCCGCAGCGGCGGCGAGGAAGAGCGGCGCGCGGCGGCGGCGGAGCATTGAGGCGCGGATTGTGCGTTCAGCGTTTGGGCAGGTAGCTTGAGGAGTTTTTTTTGTTTCCCCCTTCACATTGCCTATATTTTTAGGCGCCTGTTGTTTTTTTGGGCACAACTAATTTGCGCGCGTGCGCAAGGTATAGGGCTGAAAACGGACGGGAACGGTCGGGAAAACACCTCAACCGTTTTCACTTTCACATTTGCATCATCGGACGGGAACGGAAACGGGAAAACCGGTAACGGGAACGGTCGGGAAGAAAACGGGCCTTCGGTATACGGAATAATCGGTCGGATATATGCCGGTAACGGTCGGTAATCGGTGATTAAATCGGGAGCACCATCCTATAATACCATGCCTTTCAACAATTAAACATATTGATTGATACATTATAATATAGAAATCACTAACAATAGATATGCATCACACTATCACAGAATAAACTCACAACTAAGGATTTCGTCGCATGTCACATAGATCGTAGTCTCACAAATTAGTACTGACAGCACATAGTCTCACAGGTCACTTAGTCTTTTTTTTTTTAACCTGGGGTCACCTAGTCTTTGCAGCACATAAGCCACACAGCTGCATGTCAACACACAGGACCTGACGAAGAGTCTAAAGGCCTTGGGACTTTGTTGTTCGCGCGTGGCCCAGCAGCCGGTACTCTCCGTAGGCCAGATGATGTGCATGCATGGATGCGGCCATATGGACGGCTCCCGCAAGGCAAAAAAGGGGATACAAAACGGGACGATCCCGCATAAAAACAGGATACCGAAGATTCGATCGGGGTGAAGGCCAAACCGATTTCGATCCCGCTTCCCGGCTGGCACATCCCGCTCCCGTCCCGCTCCCGCGTAACAACCGACAAAACGAAAACGATCGGGAAAAAACGGGTTACGGTCGTCGGACAGGACGGGACTTTCCCGTTCCGCTTTCACCCCTAGCAAGGTATTAACTTTACGCGCGTGAGACAAAAAAAAAAAAAAACCAGAAACATACTGTACAGTCGGAACGACCCCTGCTGGTCCCTTTGGAAGAAGCCAGAACAGGAAACTTCGTCCCTATTCCTTTTTTCTTTGCGAAAATTTCGTCCCTATTCCCTATTTTTTGCGAAAACTTGGTCCCTATTCCCATTGTCTCTCTGCAAAAATAAAAGTTCTGAATAAATACAAAATCAATTTCGAAAACTTTAAAGTTAACAGGAGGAAATCCTCTATCGAAATCGAAAAGTTTCAACTCCAATTTTCCGGAAGTTTCCATTCAGTTGTAAAAAGTTTCAAAGTCAATTTAAGAATGTTTCAACTCGATTTAGAGGAGTTGCAAGTGGGATTCAAAAATTTCAAGTTAGATTTAAAGAGTTTCAAGTCACCTTCTTCTCCGACGATGGTGGACGGGGCATCACCTCCTTTTGTACCCGCACGGCGATGCCTCCTCCCAACCTCCGGTGCACGAGGTGGCAATAGTGTGAGCCCTCCTCCTCCCTCTGGTGCACGACGCGGTTGGGCGGCGCAAGCTCCGCCTCCTCTAGTGAGCAACGCAAGATATGGATGGGACAGAACTAGAATGGATATGATTGCTGGTGGGGTCCACACACGCAGCCCGCGCGCGGGCCCAAAAGAAGTGTTTTGTGTTTTTTTGCCTTCTGTTCAGTTGATCGCACATCCATTCAATTATTTTAAAAAACTCCTTATCAATAACTGAAAATAGTTATTTTTTTTAATCGATCACACATCTGTTCAATTATTTAAAAAACTCCTTATCAATAATTGAAAATAGTTACTTTTTTCATGCCATTGAAATTTTTGAATTTCATAATTAGTTGTTAATCATAAATTTGATTCCTAAGTCGCCGTTGGCATCGATTCTGTTTTCTTCCGCCAAGCACCTCTCGCTTGTGTCGTGTTTTCGGTGACCATTCCAGTTATCACTCAATCATTGTTTTTAAAATTTAGTTTACAAACGAAAATTGAAATAACCAAAAAGAATCGGTACCGCGCGACGAATCGGCCCAAAGTCTCGAGTCTTGGTCGAGCTCGCTCCCTCCTCATCCCTACGAACAACGGCCGCCGCTGCCTACGATCTCCGTCAGCCAATCTTTCCTTTTCGCCAACCATCTTCGCCTCCAATGTTCTTTCCCGTTACCTGCATCTGCCACTGGCCGAGGGCGGCGCCCCTTTGCCGCCGTTGCCATCTCAATCTCAGTGAGCAGCACGCGTGGTGTACGAGGCAGAGCCATGGGGAAATGGGCACTGGGTAAGCGGTCCAGAAGCACGCATGCGGCTGCACAGACTAAATCAGGCTCCATTGTAATTAAGCATGCAAGCGAGGCACTTGCGCAACGCTGAGTTTTTTGCGGGCGCATATAGATACGGCTCCTTTGGATTGATGCCATGTAACCGAATGGATGGTCGCGATCGGCTGGGAATCACTGGGTGGGAGAGAGCGGTCAAATTCGCGAATGTTAATGCACATCTGACGGCTAGAAGTAGGGAGCCGTATCTATGTGTGGCTGCAAGAAACGATTTGCGAGCACTTGCGGTCGCGCAGCGACGCGTCTCCGGAAGCCGAAGGCTAGATTACCGGCGTGACGATGCCTGAATCCGTGGCCACCGTTAAGATTCGAGTCATGCGACCATCAACGTGAGCCACGTCCCTCCACACTGATCTCCCTTGAAGACAACTATGTCCTCACAAACTCTCTCTATCTCTCTCTCCTTTTTTTTTTCCCGAATCAAACTCCCTCTTGATGGTCAGCAGATATGGCACCACAGCTGTGTAGCTGAGGCCAGTGGCCAGTGCCATGGTCGTCTGATAGACATCACAGACCATAACAGGAACATGGGCGGCAGCAAGACACGCCTGCCAGAACAATTGCTGCACGTATTGTCTATCAAAATTTTATCTGAACGAACTCTGATCGGGCAACAGACGCTATATGCTATTAGCTTCCTATGTTAATGTTGTTAATTAACGTAGTACAGTACCAGACTGATACGCCTCCAATCACGTCAGGTATGCACACACGAAAGCATGACTGAAAATACTAAAATTCAGGATTTGAGGGGTGTACTGTGCAAAACCAGCACTGTCTTGACTTCAGACCTAGGGCTTGTTTGCTTCTTACCTTGAGAAATCTGCCTGACTCACGCAGCATTCTCAGGCGTCCGATTTCGGACGCCTGCGGCTGGCGTTGCTGCCTGAGAGGCAACGTGCCTGCCAGGGCAGTAAACAAACACGCCCCTATTGCATGTATATGTTAGCTAGCACTTTAAACAATCTTAATGAATTCTGCTTTTGTATATTGACATTAGCAAATTCTTGCACACGAAAGCAAGCTCGCACACGTTGCTGGCCAAATTAATCACTAGATAATGTGCTTATTGTGCGCCAATTCTTTACAACTGGCTTTTGAAACAAAATCATCGATATTGTGATGAGAGACACATGCTATATCTGTACTAGTACCAATGCACGTGCGCCACACACGTGTCTGACCAGATGGCATCACTTGGCAGGACCATAGCCATATTAGTTTGTGGAGTGCAAATGTTATATCACTTCGAGCAAATGATAAGATAAAGGAATCGAGGAGAATAATCATAAGCAAGGAGGCTACCTATAAACATGCAGTTTTAAAAGAAATTTAGCATTTTATGCCAACAATGGTTGTATATTGCAACAACATGAGAAGACTTGAACAAACCTTAAACGAGGTAATCACTTTGTACGTCTCTGTCATAGTTTTTTGGGCATGCCCGGCCCAGACATATATCCACCTGTTTCACAGCATAAGCCACCATATCGTCAATCAAAAGATTCTCAATACCTGCATCCAACATGTAATTCATGCAAAAACTATCATGAGAATCTGGAGGTAGCATAAACCACATCAAATTTTCCTCAACGTCTCCTTCCATTATAATGGGACTTGCCTGTGCATGTGTTTTCAGCCGGTGATGATGATTCATGTCATTTTCTCAATCAACTGAGGTGCTATCAAGGGTTGACAGTGAGAATGATGATGTAGCAGCACTGGAACTTGGAACGGCAGGCACTTGCGAGAAAGATAAAAGTTAGATTTCTTCTGTTGGATCACTCATTTCTTCAAGTGATTAGAACAACGAGCATGTATATAGTCAAATTATTTGTAACCTACAACTCTATATGAACCCACGTGAACTATTTGAGTAAAAAGCAGAACAAATTGTAACTGAAGACAAGAACATACTTTTTTTTATATATTTCATTCCATCATTGAAAAACCATCCATGATTGATCTCCAACAACAGTCAGCCTGTTCGCCTCGCTGCGGCGAACACTGTAACAGCTGCTGAAGAAATAACTGAAACACTGTAGCTGCTGCAAAACCTGCATTTTCATTTTGCTTCGTATTAGGAAATGAAACTTTTCTTTATACAATAATGAGTTGCAACCTGTACACCCGTACATATAAGCTGACTCATAAGAGAGGGCACAACACCTGGAACTTGTTGGTGGCGATGAGCGGATCGAGGTTCTTAGGGCAGCATGGCCATGGTGCGCAGACTGGATCAGCCGTAACAGACAGTTAGCACTGCAACAAGCAACAAATCAAATGCACCATTCTTTGAAATGTCAAGTTCAGAAGATTGCTGAATCACACATGGTCGAGATAAACCATGGCATATGATCTTGTGTGGCCACAGGAAGTTAAAAGAAAAACACGCGACCAAGTGATGAATCAAATAACCGAGTCATGCAAATTCAGAAGACATAGAACTTTAATTTGTTGGTCTTCCCGTGAAGCCAAAGAGAGGTCATGATGACTGCAACGAAGTCAACCGCCTTCGACAGCGCCATCCTCGTCACCACCGTCATGCCGAGGTTACCGCGGGTGCACTCTATCGTGCGCAGCCGCAGCGGTGGGGAGCTCTATGCCTCTATGGCCTTCTTGTGGTGGTCAATCAGACTGAAGCGCACGGTCGTGAAACACGCCTCACCCTTGCGCGATGTGCCAGCAGGCCGTGCACATGCCCGCGAGGCGTTTTCACAATCTCACCTGTGCGCACAGCGCAGGTCAAGCAAACAGAACACACCTTGAAAAAAAGGGGAACAAAATGCGATCTTGCTGCAATCAATCGGTAAGGAGAAATATTGGAATATGGGCGATCTTGTTCGCACCTGATTTACTTCACAGGGGGGCAGCTAGGAGATCGATGGTGGCGATCAGGTGCCCAGTGTCCAAGACGAGAAACTGGCCCAACGTCCAGTTTCCTCGATGAAGAGGATCAAGACACCGTGCATGTAGCCTGGCCAGATCGAGATCGCGGTCTCCCACAGAGGCAATCACTCAATCAGGAGCCATGCCCGCACTCGTTGTGCAGATCATCAAGCCCTCATGTGCGATCGCGTAGGAGTGTGTTCATGCGCTACGCCTTCGGAGCCTCGACACTGCCCTGTTTTGTCCTCGACGCCGCCATAACTGAACTGATGGTGACTTGGCGACTGTTTGCAAATTTGGAAATAACGCAATGTTGGAAAGAAAGACTGTTTTCACGTGCCAGCGTTTGAAAATCTCTCGTATGGAAAGCAATAGCGTCCTGAAGTTTGAATTATTTCCAGCGTGTGGGAATCTATGGTATGGAAATCAATAGCTACGGAAATCTCTCGTATGGAAAGCAACGAAAATCAATCCAATCCAGTGGGTCCTGGTGTTGTCATTTTTGGGTGGAAAAAATCAATCCAATCCCCTAGACGAAGGTGCAATTGATTGATGAGAAAACGCTAGCCTAGGTCACGGTGAAAAAAGGCGGAGGTAGGAGGTCACCATGTCCCTTTTTTGTACTGCGCCATGATAATTGTCCCGTCCCCTTGCCCCCTTCCCGATTGGCCCCACCCAGCCTGGCATGATCAACGGTTTTTAAAAATGGGTTGATTTAGATCAAGGGTGGATCGACAAGTGGGTGTAATCTGGCAGGGTAAAACTGATATGTACCCAAACTGGTTCTTTATTGGTTTAGATTCCCTATCCAACATTGGGGATCTCTTAGGAAAAGATAATTGCCAAAGGATGCGTGGGACAGTCCGATTTACTACGGTAATAATTTTAAGTTATCACTGCATTGAACTGTTAGATTATTGGCAGTTCATGGGTCTCCCTCATCTTCCTATCCCAATATTTTACTAAGGAAATACTCAGTGCAGAATTCAGATATGCTCAACATGCGTAGCACAGGAAAATATAACTCAGCTTGCAGCAATAGTTATCACCTTTGCTTAAAGTTATAGCTGGTAACATTCTTGCTGTTATTTTTGCGAGCATCAGATATATTCATTTTTAGTAACATGACATGTCAGTGATTACAGTCATTTGACTGGTTTGTACACTTCATACATAGCTTTGTAGCATCAACAATGGTGATCCTGACTTTTGAAAATATGCTTTTGTTCAAATTATTTCGAAGTACCCAAAAACAAACTTGTATTCAAAGTATTTGGACTGTAGTACAGGTCTCTTTTTGAAATTTGCGTTGTTATAGAAGGATTATTATGACCTCAAGAATAACCAATATCCTTTCAGCTCATAGCTAACGGTACTTGTGACAACCAACAAATCCTTGAATATATATCAAACGAATCACAACAATATTGAACAAACAGTAGATTCAATGATAAAGAACTTTACAAGGGAACACCGGACAGGCTGGATGGAGTGGAAGACAACAAAACAAAAAACAATCCAGGAACTAGACGCACTTCCTGTTAACAATCACTGGGCCAGACTCGTCATATTCGCCCTTTGAGATGCACATATTCTGGAAGGTGCTAAGGGAGGCAAGGATGGACCCACCCATCCAGGCACTGTATTTCCTCTCAGGTGGAGCCACCACCTTGATCTTCATGCTGCTTGGTGCAAGGGCGGTGATCTCCTTGCTCAAGCGATCAGCAATACCAGGGAACATGGTTGAGCCACCACTGAGCACAATGTTACTGTAGAGGTCCTTCCTAGTGTCGATATCACACTTCATGATAGAATTGTAGGTGGCCTCATGGATCCCAGGAGACTCCATACCAATCAAAGGAGGCTGGAAGAGTGTCTCAGGGCATCTGATCCTCTCTGACCCAAGGATGGTGATAACCTGCCCATCAGGGAGCTCATAGCTCTTCTCCATAGAGGAGCTGCAGCTGCTACTGGCATTCTCAAGTTCCCAGTCGTAGTCAAGTGCCACATATGCAATCTTCTCCTTGATGTCCCTAACAATTTCTTGGTCCGCCGAGGAGGTGAAGTCATAGCATCCTCTTTCTTTGAGAATGTTCATCAACATGAGAGTGAGGTCATGTCCTGCAAGGTTGAGACGGGAAATGGCGTGTGGAAGAGCATACCCTTAATAGACTGGCACAGTATGGCTCACACCATGACCTGAGTCTAGCACAATACCAGTTGTGCGTCCACTAGCATATAGGCTAAGCACAGCATCGATGGAAACAAACATGGCTGGAGTATTGAAGGTCTCAAACATAATCTGGGTCATCTTCTCCCTTTTATCCTTGGGGTTCAGAGGGGCTTCTGTGAGCAGCACAGGGTGCTCCTCAGGTTGGACACGGAGTTCATTGTAGAACGTGTGTTGCCAGATCTTCTCCATGTCATCCCAGTTAGTGACATTGCTGCGCTCAATCGGATATTTCAAGGTCAGGATACCCCTCTTGGACTCGGCCTCATCACCAACATAAGCATCCTTCTGCCCCATCCCCTTCATAGCATCCTTCTGGCGTGGGCGCCCAACCATAGTTGGGAAGACAGACCTTGGCTCGTCATCTCCTGCGAAACCAGCCTGCAGAGGATGCAAAATAAATTTCTGGAATGAGCTGGCACCATGAACTCCAAGATGCCATCATTGAATCAATAAGAAGGAGCAACACAAACCTTGGTAATTCTGGAGCCATTGTCAATGACAACGGGCTGAACATCCTCGCCATTAGCCATTCAATCTGGAGTTCCTTAGCACAGGGTTCAACACAAGCTAAGAAGTCTATGGCCTGCAGTCATCCATTCCTTTCGCTTTGCTTGTTATATATGATGGTTTATCTAACTGTCCTCGCTTATCAGCCTTCAATTTCCATGTGACTTGTGCCAATAGGTTTAGCCCAGTGTATGGTTAAACGGATTTATGAGGACTTTGCTCATGCCCAAGTCTAGGATATATTTTTTCATAGTTTGATTTAACCCCAAAAAGTCAATTCCCAGATACGTTGGTAATAGCTTGTAGCTGGGAAAATAACTAGCAAAATGCACAAGCTAAGCCACAAATGATTTCATAAAATGGTGTCAAGAAAAGATGTTAGACTCTTTCATCATATCTAAATGCAGGGGCGGAAATGGATCAGATACGAATACAATAGTTTGTCATATCCATATCCTTATTTAAAAACAAATACGAGTACCAGAAATAAAAAAAACAGATCAGATTTTAATTAAATGAATGCAAATGCAAATCAAATGTCTAATTGTCGAATGGATGCTGACATTCATCTAACTTTGTTGGAAAGCATAGAACCATCCTTTTGATTATTGTTTATGTGCTTTGACGTGCATGCTTATTTGTTTTTCCAGAAAGCATAGAGGCAGCCTTGAGCTTCTTCAATGTGAAACGATGTGAATGAGAGAAACATGATTCATTATAGAGCATATCGTACCACAGACGTACAGCGAATTTGTAGAGTTTTGAATAATGAACAGAAATTTCAAGGTCGAATGTCATACTTTTTGAGTCATTGGGTTGACCAAAAACTCTCTTGAATGAACTAAAATGCAACAACTTCTTATAAGGTAATAATGGAACAAATAAACATTCTGATCCACAACCGCCAGGTTGGTGCCCACTTGCATCCCTACATGCCTGCACATGCAAAGTCAATATACAAGTCCTAGAATTTGCAGGAAGCGTACCTTCCTAGTAGCTTCCTTGTGCTTGAGAAAGAAGCTGACTTCGTAGAGGAAGTTGACTTGAGAACATGTGACGTGGATCATTAGATCGGATCAGAACCATCTATTTATTTGACGCACAACATGTTCCCTGTATGATATATATTTTAGAGGACTTGAATTAGTCCTTTATATATCGAGGAGGGTTGGATGCTAAAGTAGAGGCCGGCAACCGCACCGCGACATGGCCGTTGCATGTCAGCCAATCAGCCATACTCATGCCATGTCAACTTTGACCGAATATGGTTAGTTAGAGAACTCCAGACCAGCAGCTTACCTAAAACTGGCTACTTAAAACCAGCTTTAGGTACCTAGTTGATTTACAGACTACCTAAAATCGAGCACATATACTGTATTTTCTCTCTTTCTCTCCACAAAATCACATCACAGAAAAAGCTCATGGCAGCGAGGCCAGCGCCAAGACCGGACAACATTGAGGCCAACCAGGACGCAGGAGCTCAAGGGTGGCCATAGGGAGGCGATAGCCAACTCCCGCATGAGCCCGCAACATACAGAACGCGGGTCGTGGGCCTCGTGGCCGCGGCGTGTGGAGCGGTAGGTGGAACCACGTGTCCTTAGGCCGGACCGATGCTGACATGAGTGGGCGCAGCGTGTGCAGTGCCATGAAGAGGAACTGCAGCACCGCCAACCCTTCGCGTAGATATTGGCACGCGCCCGATACCGATTATTCCCAACTCGAATCCCAAGCAGTAGCAGCAGTCAAATCTGATCCTCTCGTCCAGCGTCGTTCAAGGTGCAGACGATGTCGAGAATGATGAGCTTAGGGCGAGTTGGACCCCTCCCACTCCAGATCCTGCCGCATCCAAAGGTCCTCCAGGTATGGGCACGGGCTCCACCCCAGCCAATGGGTGAAGGTGGCAGCTGAGTCTTGGAGGCGGCCGGCATGCATGGAACGATAGGAAAACGGCATGGAACCAGCAAGGAGGGACGACGGACAGGGTCGAAGATGTGCTCCCGGGCTGGGCGTGACCTCCGGTGGCGGTGGCGCACCGACGACAAGTATATATGCGGGTGGGACTGGCGGGAGAGGAAACTTACTGAACTTGTTTAATTTGTATACTTTGTTGCATATGCAGTGCAGGCTTTGGTCGCAATTGTGGGCCAGCACCACCACCGCAAATGGAGTTATGCTTCCCGCCTGATTCTCAAGAAAAATGCACGGATAAAGATCATTAATTGCCGCTTTGTTTGCCCAAATAATGGTATCTGGTGCGCTAAAGCCTACTACAAAATAGATGTTAAAATTAAAGAACCAGTTAGGAGAAAAATCAGTTTTACCCTGCCGTCCTATCTACCCTGTCATCTGAACCGTCCTGCCATATTGTGGGCCCAAAATCCAACGCACCGAATCGTTCCGGGAATCCCCCAGCGTCACGCCCCCCTCCTCTCCCCTCCACGTTACGTTGAAAATCCTATTTTGTTGCGTTACAGTGACGCACCAACGAATTATTTTTTTCACCCGCGAGGACACCCCGTACCCCATGGTTTTGGAAAGATTTTTGTAGCCATCGTGGCCTTCCATCTGGTGACGTCGTTAATTACTTTCCCTCAAGCGTGAGGTAGAGGACCATCGTAGTCAGCCGTTTCCATAACACTGAGGGGGAAAATTGATTGCCGTGATCGCCGTGATCGCCGCTGATCGCCGTCGTCGCCCTCGCCGCTGATCGCTGTCGTCGCCCTCGCCGTGATTACGTCGTCGCCCTCGCCGTGATCGCCGTCGTCGCCGTCGACGCTGCTCGCCGTCGTCGCCCTCGTCGTGATTACGTCGTCGCCCTCGCCGTGATCGCCGTCGACGCTGCTCGCCGTCGTCGCCCTCGCCGTGATTACGTCGTCGCCCTCGCCGTGATTGCCGGCGTCGCCCTCGCCGTGATCGCCGGCGTCGCCCTCGCCGTGATCGCCGTCGTCGCCCTCGCCGTGATCTTCTACAGCGGCTTCACCGACCCGCGCGCGAGGCGCCACGCCGACCGCATCATCGAGCTCCCGAACGGCGGCGACGCGTCGTGCGCCATCGCGTGGGCGCTGCGCCTGCCGCCGTCGGCGAGCGAGCTTGCCGTCCTCGCGTTCCACCACCTGTCCCCCGCCGTCGCCGGGCCGGGCGCCGCCGCGCTGCGCGACCTGCGCCTCGTGAACGTGGTGATCCGCGGCGCGTGGCCGTGCCTCCCGTCGCTGGAGGCGCTGACGCTGGACAACCTCGTCGTCGAGGCGCCGCTCTTCCCGCCGGGGACGTTCCCGCGGCTCGAGGACCTGTGCGTCTCCGTCTCCGAGATCCGGCCCGGCCGCCGGAGCCGGACCGCGTGGACATACGCATGCCCCGCCTCGAGAGGCTCGAGCTGGACCACGTCGGGCCGCTTGGGGACGTCACCGTCGTGGCGCCGGCGCTCGAGAACCGTTCTCATCGTGAACTGCAACGTCGGGTGCGAGTCCGACTACAGATCGTTCACGCTGCGGGCGCCGCGGCTGCGTGGCCTGGCCTGGCACAACCAGTTCGCGGAGCACATGGACATGGACGTCGGCAGCCCGGGCGGCGTCGCGGAAGGGGTGATCGAGCTCACGTGGAACGGTGCGTTCTTGCGTCGTAGCTCGAAGGAATACCGCGCGCTGATGATGCGGATGCTTGAGGGCCTTCTCCCGGAGCTGCCGCTGGAGCAGCTCGCCGACGCAGTAAGGTCAGGGACACCTCCATTCCTTCCAAGTAATTCATTTCTTGCACTGCTATAGCTGCTGGTTCAGCAGTCCTACGATGCGGGCTCTGTTCTTTGGTTTTCTTGAACAAATGCTATGTTCTTCCGTTGGATGCAGGCCTTACATTGCTCTTGACAAGTACATGGTGGACGACACTGACGAAGATGAGCTGCTCCCGGAGGAGAAGCTCACCTGTGACCTTGACGCCCTCATGTCGTCGTTACAAATCTGAATGTGTCTTTCGATGTGGCAGCCTTGCTGGCACTATTGCAGACTTGCAGAATCAAGTCCAAAACTGGTCTTCACGAGGAGCTTGTATGTGATACTCGGAACACGTTGGGTTGGTTGTCTGTTTGCACTTTCAGTCGCTGATATCTTGTATACTTGATATGTCCACTGCTTGAGGTGAAGCTTTCAATACCGGTGCTGCAATTGGCAAGCTTGGAGTTTTCTTTTTCGCTTGGTCATCTTTTACATAGACTGAATACATACGATTATTAACATGTTAGTGTGCATTTTGCTCAGTAAGATCTGTCATCTGCCAAATGCACATGGTTAACTCGATGGGTCCTGCATCATGTCACAAAAAGTGTATTTTTTTATTATACGTCCACAGTACATCATATTATTTTCTTTGTATCATAAAGTCCTGCCAAGTGAGGTCATTTGGACGGACACGTGCGTGGCGCACGTGCATTTTTACTAGTAGATGTTAAAAAACCAAAGGTGTGCTGCTGCCCAAGTCACTCAGCAGTGTGATAGGAAGCATGCATATCGATCCATCCATCTAGATGCGAATAAAATATATATCTTTTCTATTACACAGAGCTTGTCCAATAGTAACCATATGACTGTAGCTGGACATCACACTCTCTACATGCATGGAAATTCTTATATATGCTCTCAGGATCCCATTTTTGCTAAAAAAAAAAGGAAGGTGCAGCAAAGATGAGTGAAATCACCAATTAATGAATCGCTATGACTCAAATCGAGAAAGTAATATTTGTAATAAGAAACACATAAACAGGAGAATATATATGAATAATTTGTGCTTAATTATTTGAAGTTGGATACCCTTGCAACAAAGTATCATTAGATTCACCATTAAATATATTTTCATCATATGTGTGTTTGGTGTCATAAATGTTGATATTATTCTTTATAGGTTTGATCAAACTTAAAATTGCTTGACTTAAGACATAACTAGAATGCATGCCATTCTTTTTTGGCGGAGAGAGTGCTTCAGTAAATACATGGGTATCCAACTCATTCTCAAAATATGGACATTGCAGAGTAAATACTACGGTATCCAACTCATTATCAGAATATGGATGTTGCAGAACAAATATAATGCCAGCCGATGTCACTTTCTTTAGTGCTGCATACAAGATTCAGTAATTTGCAATAAGCTACAGCCAAAGCCACAATCTTAGATTGTTCCTCAACCAAATTTGCGCAGCATATGTATCAAAATAGGTATCTGCTTCTATACTAGGGTATCCAACCGAGTCCCCTGGTGTAGATATTGTGTATCCTCATATGTATTATTTATTCTTATATTCTAGGGTATCAATATAAGGGAATTTATGTCATTTCCTATCCTACATACACTTGATGTCCCAAGAGTTAGGGTCCATATATCTTTGAAGATTAGAATAAATATGTGAACAACACAATTTCATATTTTCTTTTGTGTTCTCAATTTTTTTATTATTGTTCTATTATGTTTTTATTGCTTATATATTATAGCAATATTTGCTTAGGAAAAGAAGCCCAAGTTTACTCCCAAGGTCTTCAAATTACCACATTGGTTGGAGTCAAAATAAAAAAAATTGTTCACCATTGCCATAAAAAAATTACCCAAAATATTCATGTATCAGTTTACAAATGGCTCTAGCTTCACAGTGCTTCTCAACACTTGTATTAAGTCACTTCCAGTTCAGGAATTTCGCTGATTTTTTCATATCTAATCTCTCCGGACTTTTGTTTTCTTACCATGGCAGGACAATCATGTCAACGCTGAAATTTTCTAGGCACAACTACTTTTGGAGGCCATCAGCCAAATCCTTCAATTCTGGAGCACTTTGAGATATCAAAGGACTTGACAGCTATCAAATTATTTCCATGTCATTGTTGCCTACTAAAGTAGAACAAACAATGCTAGTCTTCATAGGTTTGATAAAAAAAAACACCACATATCGGCCAACAACTGCATTGTAGAATTTCAATAATTTAAGAGAGTGCCATGATATAGTACAATCCTTTAGGTATAGACTCAAGAATAAAACATCCCGTGATAATTGGAAAATCTCGAAAGGTCAAGAATATGAAAAATTACACTAATTAATTGGGCCATCAAATACTTGAGATGTAATTCAACAAGTTCCACAGCAGCGCAACAAATAACTACGCTTGAGCTAATATATATGCACCGCTGATGCCTCCAAAATGTGCATCATATTTCTCAATATTTCTATATTAATCTTCATTCAAAAAAAATATTTCTATATTAATCATTGCTCACTAACCCTCTAATTAATAATCAATTGTGAAATATTTTTTTTGTTTGATAGAAAGATCTTTTGTGTAGATCCGGGGATATATTTGGCAAGATTTCGTCGAATGAAACCAACCATGCCAAAAGCAGTTAATAAGAAGAATTCCTGAACATAACCTTTGTGGCACAAGAACCGATATCATTGGATTTAAAATAAAATATTTGGTTATCATTTAAGTGTTGTTTTATTGAATGGGATATTAATGAAGTACTCCCTCCCTCCCAATATATAAGGGATCGGGGGGCTTCTCGAAAAAACTAGCAGATGACTGTAAAGACTGAAATGCCCCTTAATTATTGCTCTTCTCCTTCACACCCGGCCTCCTCCTCCCCAATCCTCCTCCCGAGCAACCCGCCACGGGCAAACTCCCAACCATGCCCGGCCAAACTCCCTCCTGCGCCGTCCGACGCCAAGCCCGCCCTGCTCAGCCCGCCCGAGCTTGGCCCGCGCCGCCCGCCGGAGCTTGCCCCAGCGCAGCACGCCCGAGCTCGGCCCGCGCCGCCCGCCGGAGCTCGCCCCAGCGCAGCACGCCCGAGCTCGGCCCGCCGCCCGCCAGAGCTCGCTCGCGCGCGCACGTCGGAGCTCGCCACCGCGCAGCCCGGCCGAGTTCGCCCCCACGCAGCATGCCGCCCGAGCTTGCTCGCGCTGTGCCGTCCGAGGTCGCTCCCGCGCTATGGCCGTGCTTGCCCCCGCGCCGGCTGGGGAACGTCGACGCCGTCGCGGTCAATGAGCTGGAGATCCAAAGCTGCTGGGCTCGTTGAGGATAAGGCAGGCTTGGTGGTGGGTGGGTAGGGATAAAGTGACTGTGAGTGGGCCTCCTGCTCTCCAAGCCCTTATATTTTGGGACAAATTGAAACTCCCTCAATCCTTTAGAGCGTCCCCAATGGTTGCCTCTTAGCTAACTCTTAGAATTGTTTATTGGAGAAAAAGAAGAGAGAAAAGGCAGCTAGCTCTTCATCAAGAGGCAGCCTCTAAGGAAAATGAGATTCTTAAACATGGACCCCACTCCTCTTCAATTCTTTGTAAGAGCTAGCTGCTACCTCTTAGCTGCCTCTACCATTGGTGACGCTCTTATATATAGAGGGAGTAAATATCAGTCAAAGCACTGCCATACGAAACATATAAAGTACACTGAGGGGCCCCAGATTATTGCCTTATGGTCATCATAAGGATTATATGTTTTCATTATTTGTTATTTTAATTTTTTAGATGTCGATAAAACATTGAGCCTCCAAGGAACCGCTTTGTTATTTTTTTTGTGAACTCCAAGGAACCTTGTGGCATTAACCAAGGTTACTATATTTTTTTTGCGGTTGCACATGTGTATTCTAATGTAATTCATTTTGCTATGCCAATTTTTACTACTCCCTCCGTTTTTAATTATTTGACGCCGTTGATTTTCTTTTTCTTGAACATTGACCAATAATATATAGCTAAATAATTACTCCTATTTACCTAATGTAAAATGAATATCATTGCATCTATCATCAAAAGTATTATAAAGTTAACTTATACATTTAGTTATTTGCATAAATATTTATAAATAAGACGAATGGTCAAAGTTACAAAAAAAGTTAACGGTGTTATATATAGTTAAAAACGGAGAGAGTATATAACAATAAAAAGAGATTCGGTACCAACATTTTCACAATTCAGCGCCAGAAAAAAAAACGACCTGAAAAGCGAGAATCCAACAGGCGGATGTATAGAATCACAAAACAAAAGGCAAATGGATAATTCCACTTTTCTCCCCATCAATGAAAAACTACAGCTAAACACAGCTGTTGGTTTTGATGGTAACTATTTTTGTCAATAAAATTCTTATGGATCGCATTCGACCAGATAATAGGCCAAATAGAATTCCTTTCATACTCCACAATATATGTAGTAATATTTATTTCCACACTATGGTGTAGTGTCTCAACCTCAATAGCGGAGGGTCTTATTGAACATAGTTACTGGGAAATGTGTGGAAAATATGTTTTAGTTAGAGTGGATGCAACAATGGAAAAATAGAGAGAATAATAAATTAGTGGGCCGAGCAGGAAGATATGCGTACAATATACTAGAGAAAGGGTAGTAATAGAATAGATCAAGGAGTGTCATACCCCATCTCTAGGGTATGTTATGCATTGTGTATCATTCCCTGGATCAGTAGTTGATACGCACAAGAACACAGATATGGTAATCAAAAGCATACTTCGAATATGTATTATAAATACCTGATTTATCACCATTAGTGGCGGTACGACAAGGATTCAGAACTATCCAAGTCCCTCCGACCAACTAACGGTGAAGCAGACAGCGGAAAGCCAAGGTCCAACACCACAGGCAGACTTGAGAAGCAGAACCGAAAACCTAATCGTCGTCGTCGTCTTACGAAGTCTTCCTTGACTAAAAACAACAAATGCAAGAGCGTGAGTACATAAGGTACTCCGCAAGTCCTACACTACTCAAGGGTATATGTATATGCATATTTGGTCTTAGCAAGGAGAAGGCTGTAGGGTTCGTTTGCAGAAAGCAGTTTTATGCAGGGTTCTCTAAAGCAAGCTAAGGATTTTAGAGATAAAACAGAGAGTTATTTGTCAGTATTTTAGTTGGGTGGCCCTGGGAGAGTAGGAAACATTCCCGCCAGTTCCCAAGTTTTAGTTGGGCCTTGTGACCTCAGCGGCCATACCGACCCGGCATCCATGCCAACACTTCCAAAACACGAGTTGACTACAACTCACTCACACGCCAAGGAATAGAAGAGGTGGCTAATCTCAAGGAGCGTAGAACCATAACGTGTCATATGCCGTGACAACGTCCATCCGGATGAATTCTTATCCTATGCAGAGGGTGTACAGCTTTCCCCACGGGCTATGCACTCTTGTACGGAGAGTGGCATAACGCTTAGTCCATCTTCTCTGAGCACTTCGCAAAACCACCACGGAATCACACTCAAGGGCCTGTGACAATGAACTGTCACACTACGGCACAACACACCTTTAACAGGTGCATTCGTGCTCCCGCAACGAGTTGCAGGATCCAAGTACAAACAAGGACAGGCGGCTTTCCCATGCACCGACACTGGGTTCCGCGACCGGACCACGGGTACGTTTCCCGGGTCTTTTCCTGAGCTTCCTTTGCTACAACAGCCTCCGGTGGTGTTGCAAGTGTACCCAAGAAGGTAGGATAAGTCCTTCCCATTCAGGTTCCGTGGTTGTACGGGATAATCGTTAGGTTACGGTCGAGAGAACCGGTCCTTATGTGGCCGGGCAAGCACCATATCCCACACTGGTGGGCTATCTCACAAACCACCTTTCACTAGTGGCCTTGCCCGCAGTCCAACCCATCCCATCATCATCACCTAACACAGTTGTGCTACTCCCAACCCCAAGTATCACACACACCATCAAACTCATTTAACACATTTTGTAAAAACAAGTATGTGAGAGGTGTGGCAATGTAGAAACATTGCGAGGGGTCCTAAGCATTCTAGTAGCAAGGTAGTCGTGCCATCATAGAAATGATGGTACTGTCCTAGAGTTATCAAGGTGATGGGTAAGCAAGGGTAATCAAGGATTCTGGTTTTAATGCCTATATAAGTGGCATCAATACCAGTAAGCAAGTAGGACATTAACTACACAAGTAGTAAAATAACAAACAATGCATATTACGAGAGCAGGCTCTATAGGTGCAAGGCGAAAACAGTAGGTTCAATCATGATCAAGGAGAAGTAGAGCTTGCCTGATGAACGATTTCCTAATCTTCGAGTTTCTAGTCTTTAGATTCTTCTGTCGAGGTCGATGTCTTCAAGTTCTTCCTCAAAGCTTGTGTCTTCTGACTTGGATTCTTTTGGATCTTTCTTGAAGCTTGGAATGCTTTGGCTCTTTCTCGAATCTCGCGTAAACTAGCGCATAAAAACACTACGTATAAATAAACTACCGCAAAAGATACTAAAGATAAAAAATAATCAATAAGATCCAAATAAACTCCATGAAGAATCGATAGAACACTGTTAAAGGATAAAAGACACAAAGCATGTATGATGCATCCAGTTTTACTTTAGCAAGATTTTATTATCTTAGAAAGGCTTGTTAGGACAATGCATCGAACACTAGGGCTTTTGGTGTAAATGAGAGATGCTAAACGCGATGAGAAGAGCATGAGTGTAAGTGAAGGTGAGTACAACGTGTGTACGTGTATTTTGTACACTTGCGTCAGTAAGGCTTTGTATAGGTCGTAACCTATACAAAGGTTATTGGAACAAGTGTACAAGTGCAAGGTGTGTCACTTTAGTTACTCACCTATAGATTAAGGGATTACCTAATGGTGATTGCTATTGATTACTTATTGGATTGATTACTAGGACTAATCTACTAATTATTCGTCATGAGCTAAGCACAGGAGACATGACGGTGGTACGTGCTCGTGATCATGCATGACATGAATGCATGGCTGCAGATAAAACATGGGAATCGAAGGATTAAGATCAACTGGCAATTAAGACAACAACGAACAATAACTCCAAGTAAATCAATTAAAAGATCACTTATAAAAGAAGATGATAGAGCGATAAGACTTGATAAGGAATCGGTGGTAACATTGGAATAGGTGTTGGTGGTAGGGTTAGGTTTAAGATTTATTGAGCGAGGATTGATCAAGGCTAGGTTCGGAGTCGAACTCAGAATATAGAAGGTTACAACGTTTGGAAGCGATACCGCATGAAAGATTTATCTAGTGGGTAAGTAGATGAATACGCGGTATAGGAATGGAGAGATGTGCGTGTTGTCATGCGGGAGGTACTAGACAACTAGCACCACAGAATTGGTTAGGTTTGGGTGAGCAACAATCGTGACATGCGAGTTTGACATCGCACGATTGTTGATAAAAGGGATATAATAGGTGAGGGAAGATTTTAGGGCATTGATGGTATCTATGTATGATGTGGGGTTCTAATAGTAGTACCATGAGGTACTTCGCGTTTCCACGAATCCGTGAGCGCAAGAATCGCTCAAAACGGAGTTATGGTTGAAAAGATATAGACATTTAAAGATTTGGGGAATTATTTGTAATTACAAAGGATTTAATTGTAATTACAGAAAGGTTTTAAGGACTTATTTGTAAGGTCAGAAAGTTTTAGGGACCAATATGTAATTATGGAAAAGTTTGGGGCTTAGGTGTAAAAAGATGAGGACCAAAACATAATTACAGAAAAGTTTGGGGACTTTTCTGTAAAAAGATAGGGCTTAAACATAATTACAGAAAAGGTCAGGGGTTTATTTGTAAAAGATCAGGGCTAAAGGTATTTACAGAAAAGATTGAGGCGTCTTCTGTAAAAAGGTAGGGCCAAAACATAGTTACAGAAAAGTCTGAGGGCTTATCTGCAAAAGAACATGGTCTGGGAATTTCCGGGGATTTTTGAAATTATTTTTCAATTGAAAATTAGCGTGGACCGAGTCTATGGTCTCGTGGACCGGGTCCACGGCTCGGTGCACGCGGTGTGTGGTGGACCGCGGCGAAACTCGCGGCGGCCGGTGGTTGGAAAGCTCGCCGCCGGCGCGCAGAGTTGTCGAGGGATGAGGGGACCTCGTCGCGGAGGTGGAGCGCGCGACGGGGAAGCCGTGAGGCTAGCGCATCGACGACGGGGTCGGCCGGAGCGTCGATGCGAGCTCGCCGGAGTTGGCGATGGCGGCGGCTCTCGACGGGGATTTTGGGGTGCGATGGGAGAGGGAGGAAATGAAGAGGTGCGGAAGGGAGAGGGCGGCACGGGGAAGCTCACCGTGGGCTCGTCGAGGCTAGAGGAGGAAGGGAGGCGGCTCGCGTCGAGGGAGATGGCGGCGGCGACTCGGGACGTCGTTGATCTCCTCGCGTGCGGTTTGGCTGCGCGAGTTGAGGTGGTGCCGGGGCAGCGCACAGTCCGGAGGAGCTCGGAGACGAGGAAGAGGGAGGGGGGACCGGCTTCTACGGTGGCGGGCAAGCTCACCGGAAGGAATCGGCGGAGGGAAGAAAGAGAGAGAGAGAGAGAGAGGGAGAGAGAGACGCGCGGAGGAGGGAGGAAGAAGGGCCGCGGGCTCGTTTTAAAGACGGCAGTTCCTTGGCGGCCAAGGCGGCGATGGCGTGGCGGCCACGGCGTCGCCGGCAGCGCGGTATGGCGCCGGCGCTGTTGACGGGACGGAGCAGAGGAGGACGATGACAGGGCGGGCCCACATGTCAGCGACTGGGAGAGGGGAGGCGGGCCACGCGGGCGAGCTGGGCCGGGGGAAGAAGAATCGGCCCATGAAGGGAGAAGGGAAAAAGAAAAAGGAAAAGAGAAGTTGGGCCGAGCCAGGGGAAGGGTTTTCGGCCCGAAGGCGATTTGGTTTTGGAAAAGGCTTTTCATTTTCCTGGAATTTGAATTTGAAAGAATTTCAAATTCAAACAAAAACAAAAACCAATCAAGCATTCAAAATAAAGCTAATAAAATCCAGAAATGCACATGATGAAGTTTTGCAAGATTTTGAAATCAAAACTTTTTAAATTCAAAGTATGTTTGACAAACTTGAGTCAAATTTATTTAATTTGTTGTAAATTCAAAATGGATCAAATTTTTAGTAGATTTAAATGAATGCAAACACTTGAGCACTTGTTTTTAATATTTCAAAAATTTCAAATTCAAAACTAGGTTTGATTTATTTGGTGAATTTTATTTTCAAAAATTCATTTCAAGGTGAGAGGTTGGACAAAAATTTAAATTTGGAGTGATTTTTATTCCCTTTTTAATTTTTCTTTTCTTTTTCTTCTTGGCTCCAAAAGTGAGGGTGTTACAAGGAGTTTCAACAGGGTATATTTCATAATATGTAAGGACAAAAGTGAAACCGAAATGAACAATTTTCTAGCTAGCATCCAACATCTTTCAAAGACAAAATGGAGACGGAAAATTTATTGTGCACTTTTAAAATTCAAAAAATATTGTTTACTTTTAAAAAAAAATGTATAACATGAATGAGCATGTGAAATTGGATGTTCACACATTTATTCAAGTACAGGGTTATACCAGATCCACTGATCAAATACAAATAAACACACTGGCACATGATAGTAGAGGGCAGAATTTATGAGAAGATAGGCTTATTCAAGAGGGTAAGAAGGTATTAGGGCCGAATCCTAAGATATCAAGACTCTAGAGTAGGATACTATAGGACATCTCATATGATACATTAATACCTTTGTTCTTCTTCTATATAAACACTTGCATGTTAAGCAGTGACACATACAAGCAATTGTTTCCGCATCCCCGCAAGAAAGAAATAGTAGTACTTAATAGTGTCTTCCTCATGGCCGTTGCAAAGATCAGTGGGACGAGGATAACGTACTTGACAGGCGCATTGTTCTTGGTTCTAACTGTTATGTGGTCCACCTTCCCATCTCGCGAAGCTGCGGGCTGTAAATATCCCTTCACGTGCTGTAGGCACCCTATCCTGATTAATCTACCATTTTAGACATGCTCTGATTAATTAATAATTAACTAACATTCTAATTTGATCGGTTGTGTTGTATGTGCAGGCTTTGGTGGTCACAAATGCAGTCCACCGCCACCGTCCGCTGCCCCTTCGCCGCCATCACAAGCGCCTCCATCGGTGCCATGCTTCGCCGCCCCTCGATATCCCGTAGGATGTTCAGATTTGGAATGCCGCTATGTTTGCCGAAACAACGGTATTCCTAGGTGTACTGCCGCCTATTGTGATAAAGGTGTTACTCCCTGGATGTGCTGCTGCCCACACAATTGAGCAGTGTAATGCGTGCGTGCGTGCATCCATCTGCTTGATGCAAATAAAATTGCCTTTCTATTACGCAGAGAGCCTGGCCTGTGTTACGTTCCTAGCTACTTCCTGCACATATTTTTTAGATAATGGAAAAACTGTGTTCGGCCTTGACCTCATAAGAAGGCCACAGCCAAACTTCCTGCACATACAAGTTGCATACTACTAGCTCTTGGTCGGAAAATGAAAATTCTTGTGTCCAATACGAAATCTCTCTTTTTTCAGGATCTTTACTCATTGCTATCGAGAGGGCTTGGCTTAATGTGGATAATTGTATTGTTAAGCCTTTAGGGCGGATCTATTATCTTAGTATTTGAAGGGAAAAAGAAGTCACTACGTTCGCTCTCAAGGCCACGAAATTACCACGTTAATCGGGAAAAAGACAAAGTATGAGCCGTTGGATTTTATGAAGATTCAACGGCCAAGATTTAAACAAGTGTCCACCATGAAAACAACTTCTATAGATCAAACGAGTCTGTGTCAAACTCAACCATATGTGAAATTCGGACTAAAAAATTACAGAAATTACCAAATTAGTTCGCTATCACGTTTGATTGTAAGAATGCAATTGATTTGTCAAGGACTCGATCAAAAGAGCCCCATATCTCCGTGTACGGAATGAAATAGTCCTGTGTACGTCAACTGGAAGCTTGATTTTCTTACAGATTGGAAACTTCCCATATTAATCCGTGTAATCACGTTAGGAAAGAAAACAAATTCCCACCCGGTTACAACCCAGACAGTATCTACACGTCAATTCGGATAGTGTCTGTCTACCCAGACAGTATCTACACGTCAACCCTAGAGATTATGATTTGATCCGAAACATTATGATATATGGTCTTTTTGCGTTGACCCTGTGCAAGCAAAGAATAGTGGATTTAAATATTCATCTATCATAATGTATCACACTTTTGATCAGGTAAATCTGGGGCACCAAAAGAAATATCAAGGAGGTTGAACAACATCTGTCTGCATACATAAAGTTTTGAAGACCAAAAAAAAAGTGAAAATAGGTTCACTAATAGTGAAAGATGCGTCAAAATAGTAAACAAAAAACATTCTCATATATACACGGCCGTGAAAGGGAGCCAGATGAATCACTAATAGCGAGCTGGTATATCACCCTTCCATCACATTATTTGTGCATGTCTCATTAATTCTACCCTTGCCACATTTTAATCATGAGACCACTCCGAATAAGCCAACAACAAATAAAGAAAAATTAAAATCATCATTGTTAAGCCTTTTCTAAGTTTTTTTTATAAGAAAAGCGTACATCCTCAATTTCCAGTAGAGAAACCGGTTCTATGTATCCTCCTCGATCATCCTCCGACGGGAGGAAAATGGAACTCACCTGGGCTGCCCGGCTATTGCTGGTGCAGCCCATTCAGGACATCACACAGGTCCCATTGTTGAGCCTCAATTTAGAACATCTCAAAATGCATACGAATACACGTACACATAGCTAAACTCAATGTGATGTTTCTAAGATATCACTTGATAAAAAATGTTAAAAAAATATTACTCTTAAACTAGCTAGCCGCGCTATTAGCGCGGGCAATACAAGATTTGGAGACTAAGCCTTTAGAGTTGGAAGCACGGATACTTCCAAACGCTCACGTATCGGATACCGATACTCCTCCGATACGTATCGGATACCGATACTCCACCGATACGTGTCGGACGCGTATCGCACATATTTATGATTTTTAAATAATTAAAATAATTCTGATACTTGATCGATACTTCGTTGATTCTTTCTGGATACCTCCAGACGACTCATAAAAGCACTCTTTCCACCAATAATATGACCCCTGACCCCATTCTCTCGATTATCCTCACGTAAGGACGACATCGTCTGTCACTACAAACCTAGAATTCTTTCTGCTCACCAGTTACAAATAGTCGGTTGTCGGGTTTGTCATTGCTAGGAGGGAGAATTGGAAGCAAGACTAAAAGATGATTGCATATGGATGCATTATACTTGACCTTCTAGGTAATTGCGTTTAGCTTTAAACAAAAAAAATGTAATATTATATATATACATAGAAAAATATATATGCAGGCGTATCGCCGTATCGGTGTTTTTGAGAAAATGCCGTATCGCGGTATCGCCGTGTCGCGTACCGGTACCAGTATCGCCGTATCGGGGTAACGTAGACAGCTATGGTGGTGGGGATGGTAGCCCTTCGAGACAGGAAGGAACCCTTCTCCTAAATCCCACTCCTTGATACAACCCACTTTGTTTCAATTCGGTGAAATGTCTTCCTCTCTAATTCTTGTACTATCTTATGTATCAGTGGAGAGGCTTAATGCAACACAACACCCAACCATTATCTGCAGCCTATTCCACTTACATGTCGAGGCCCACGACCCTATGCCCAACGGGCTAGCCGCTCGTGCCGAATCTGCCGCTCCGTGCCAGATATCCCACTTACATCATCGATGTTCTTGACCTCCTCCCAGAACATCCATCTCGCCATGCCTGCACGCTCCACTCAGCGGCGCGCCACGGCCACCTCCAGGCAGCCCGAACTGCCTGCACCAGATGAACAACGCCAGCGCCTTGTCCGCGTGACCGCAAGAGCGAACGATGGGATTCCTGGGTGATCATGGAAGGGATAGAGGAAGCAAGTGCAGAATTCAGGACCTTGGAGGCCGCAAGAGAAGGCTGGGGAGCTGAGGAATTGAATCAAAGAAGCACTAAAAAGTGGAGCGTAGCTGATTCTTGTAATCTATGTTTCCAGTGCAAAGGAGCGTACATGGCGATCGTGACGTTTCACACAATACATACGTGTCCCTGCTAAAGCCAAGGCTCGCGTATATCGTGAAGATCGGAGCGTACGCCTATCAGGACGGGAGCAAGCGCGGGCGATACGACGCCTCGGCGAGGCGCATGAATACGTGGAGACGGCAAAGCAGGAGCGCAGGCATTGCATGTCGTGGAGAGAATAGGTCTGCCTCAACACATAGATAGTACGTAGTAAGGAGGAGACAGAGGACGGGGGGTTGATGACATTACATTGGACACGTGGAACCCATGGCGCTATGTAGTGAAAAACTGAGCACCCTGAGAACCACCAGAGGACGGGAAAACAAAACTGTTCTAGCTAGAGTATTTGAGCTCAAAATACCTGATTTGATCACTGAGGAGTGAAAACCGAACAACCCTGACAATAGTTGAGGGAGGTGGGTTGGACTTTTCCTAGTACTGCATATGTGATTTTTAAAAAGATTGTATATGCATGAAGGCAAGCTGAAAATCATACCATCCCCAAATTCAAGAATGTTTAAACTTGGGTTGTATCTCATAACCAATAAGACAGAAAAAAAGATTAATCTGATGGCCATGTGGGGGATTAATTTATTTTTTATGGCCGGCAAGGAACAATTATTTCTTATGGTCACAAAGGAATTTCCCACAATTGTTTCTTTGTTAAAGTAGGGTGTTGGTACGAACCATTATATGCCTTTACATGTTGTCCATGTTCCTTGTATTTGCACATCTCAAAATTCTTATATTGCATCGAGGTTTAATTTCCTCATAAGCTAGGTAGCATTACTGAAACATAAAATCCTCTACCGTCTTACGAGGATATTAAATGTAAAGAAAAAAACTTTAGACCTTAGGATCAATTAAACAAATGGATAACACAAATAAACACCTGACATATATTAGATTCCCATATATTTATTGGAGTGTATAATTATACCAAAACCAATTCTTGCTTAGGTTATAGGAGAGAACAATATTATGGGAGGATATATTTGGCCTTTTATTGGATACTAACATATTTATTGAAGTGGGCAGGAAGATATCAAACCATAATACTTAGATATCCACTCTGTAGCATAGGATACCATATATATACCTGGTATAAATTCGATATGAAACGGCATTAATGTACACCACTGTTATTCTTCCAATATAAACACCCTGTATACAGAAGATCATACGTATACAAGAAATCTTCAGACTTTCTGAGTGAATATCGAGTCCTCATGGCACTTAGGACAAGGATCATGTACTCGGAAGCTACTTTGTTCTTGGTTCTTACAATCATGTTGTCCACCTTCCCTTACAGCCAAGCGGTTTGTAAGAACCCCTTCTGTTGTAGGCTCTCTCTCTCTCTCTCTCTCTCTCTCTCTCTCTCTCTCTCTCTCTCTCTCTCTCTCTCTCTCCATGTTACAATTAACTAGGTAACCAGCAGAACAGGTTTGATTTGTATTGTGTTGCTTATGCAGGTTTTGGTCGCAGTTGTGGGCCACCACCACCACCGGTAACGGTGTTATGCTTCCCACCTGAATCTCAAGAAAAATGTACGCCTTCTGATTGCCAAGCTGTTTGCCAATCGAACGGTATTCAAAGGTGTAATAAACCCTACTGCGACAAACATGTTCATCCACGGGTGTGCTGCTGCCCAAGCCCAAGCTAGTCAGCAGGGTAATATGAGGCATGCGTACACATCCATCTGTTTGATTCAATAAACATGGAATAATTCCTTTCAATTATTAAAAACTTCTCGTGTCCCTGTTCTGCCGTTGGAAACTTGGCCGTTCCTTTAGTGCTATTATGCTTGCGTCCCAAAAATGATGCCGTTGCTGCTGTTAGTTATGACTGCGTCGAATTTCAAAATACCCATCCTACCCCTGCTCCTCGTCTCATTGCACAACGCATTTCGAAGGGGAGCAACCACGATCTGCATGCAGCTATATACAGGCATTCCTGGCCAAGTGGAAACGACCAAGAACGAGATGGCAGCGCAGTGTGATGAGTTCTCATGGCTACGGTCTGAGCAGGAGGCCTCAAAGAACAATCCTGTTGTTCGCTCCGGCAGGGGCGCACTCGTCCCCCGCGGGGTGCCTCACGTTCATGGACCTCCGTGCGCCCGTGCGCCGGTTCAATGTTTCACCACACTCAGCTACATAGAAACTCTTATGGTCATTATTAATTAGTTCTCCAGGAATCCATGCTACCCATATCTTCCATGACACAGTAGAATGTGCATTGTTAATCACCTTTTATTTTCGTATAAATTTATGACGATTTACCAAAACATCATAGCTTTTTCGGACGATTATTTACCCAAACTTCAAAGATTTTTATGACGATTGATTTTGTCATGAACAGTTGAGCAGAAAATGACATGGCTGACCACATTTTCAGCCCGTTCGCACATGACCCATTATCTTTTTCCCAATTGTCTATTTCTGGCCCACAAATTTTCTGCTGGTCACTATTTTTCGAGCCCAATATTTTTTCTAGCCCACTATTTTTTTCCGCCATCCCATTTTTGTAGCTCATTATTTATCCGCTGGCCCATTATGTTTTAGGCCTTTTCAAAATTTTGGCCCATTTATTTATGAGGCAAATAAAATTCCGACTGTTTTGGGTTCATTTTCAGGCCCATTTTTCCAGCCCGTTATTTTGAGTCCAATTTGAGACCAGCCCATTATTTGCTCAGCAAAGACAACTGAACTAAGCAAAGCAGATTAATCCCACCAGTCAGCAAATTGCATACAAGTAAGATCAATAATATGTGATCACAGATCTGAGCAAATGTTCCTATATCACATACGGTTGCAATGTCCATATTACAATCCCTTGTCTAAAAAAATGAATCAACTCGAGCAACTAACATCAAGAATTACGTAGTAAAACAGGAGACATCCATGAGAGATCTGGTGGCATGTTCGTTGGTGCAAATTTGGATATTTTTGATAATCGACCCATCACACATGGTGACTTCCATGTGAAGTTTAAATTTTTTAAAAATGACAGATTCAAATGGATTTTGGTAGCTTTTGTTGGATCAGCACAAACAGAACATCAAGAACGTTAATTCTATAACACATATAATCTCTTTGGCATCGGATTTTGTCAGAAATGGTTTCTTTTGTTACTATATGTAATTTGTGGCACTCCCTTGACCAACTGTTGGTCACAGAAGGTGCGCATAAACAACTTTTATGACGAGTCGAGAAAAAAAATATCAAGGGTTTATTGAAGAGATGGTGGAAGTCTAGTGATCCGTACGCTGGATGTCCCATGTTCCTATCATGATTCATGTGCGTGCTATCAAATTTTTTTTTTCAATTGTTTCCTTCTAACCAATGGCACCATTCAGCAGCTGGCACCCACACTTGGCAGTAGGAGATCGTTTAACCACTTTTTTTTTTTACAAAAGAAAGAAAATCGTGTTATGTGTGTTATGTTTGGCGGGAGGCCAACTATGAGGAATAATATTTGTTACAGTATATCACAAGGCCTTATGGCGAGTACCTCAGTTGTCATGAGGAATTCTGTCACAAAAGACATGTAGTGGTTTTCAGTTAACATATGCATAAATGATAAATGCAATATACAATCTATATACCCATTTTTGTATTTAAGTTGAACTTATGCAGCACAACCATGGTGACGATCGATGGTGGCAAGCGTTCAACCTGCTTCATTTGGCTAGGACGATTAGGGGCAAAATTACCAAGGTGCTCAAAGCAGACCAGGTCCAGGCCGTAAAACAAATCCGTGCCCTCCTTCCGCGTGAATCTTCGTCCTCGTTCGTCGCCGTATATCCTTACGGAAAGATTTGCCTTTTCTTGCTCGACTCTTTGTTGATAGCGACGACCCGACGGACAGATGACCAAATCAAAAGCGTTCTCAAAGATCATCTGAAGCCAAATGTCGCCGCCCTCTCGCACAGCTCCCAGGAACACGACGCATCACGGCGATTAGTACGAGGAACCGAACCAATGACGGAGCGCATGACGCGCGCGCCGTCTATAAATCCCCTGGACAATCAATTAACAGTAGTACTACATATAATTAGCAACAGTTTTAAGTAGTACAAGCAGAACAGCTTACATCCCGGCCCGTACGTACTCGCAAAGCTAGTCCTTTACATCATGGCGTCTTCTAGGACTGCCGCGCCGTACGCCGTGCTGATCTTCCGTCTGCTCACGCTCGCCCTCCTCGCCGCCTCACTCGCCATCATCGCCTCCGACAAGATCACCAACAACACCGACCCGGAATCCCCGCCGCAAAAGATCACCTTCAAGGACGTGTACGCGTACAGGTACCTCCTGGCCGTGGCCGTCATCGGCTGCGCCTACACGCTGCTCCAGATCCCGTTCGCCGCGGTCAGCATCGCCCGGCGGAAGCGTGTCGTCGGCGGCAGCGACGGCGTGGCGCTGATGCTCCTCTTCGCCGACGTGGCCGCCGCGCTGCTGCTGGCCACGGGCGCCGCCGCGGGGTTCGGACTCACCTACGACGCCAAGAAGTTCTTCGACGGCTTCTTCGACGGGGTCCAGCTCCCGGAGGTCCAGCAGCTGCACCGGGACATCAACAGGTTCTTCATGCTCGCGTTCGTCTCCTCCGGGCTCATGCTCGCCGCCGCCGCGTGCGTCGGGCTCATGGTCATGGTCTCTGCCTACTCGCTCGTCAAGTGAGGGGATGACGACGACGACGATGACGGGGAGACCACGGATATTGTAGGGAGATTATTTAGTTGGTTATTGTTGTTATGAAGAGAATAAATGTATCTGTAACTGTAAACCTTTGATTTGTAGTACGTACGTGCTCATTTTCCCGTCTATTCCATGTTTCTCCATGCAGCTTAAAACACTTGCAGTCTTGCAGAGTAAGGTTTCTCCATGGCGCTGCTCCTCGTCTTTGCCGACGTGGCCGCCGCGCTGCTGCTGGCCACGGGCGCCGCCGCGGGGCTTGGCCTCACCTACGACGCCAAGCGCTACTTATACAGCCTCCTAGACGCGATCCAGCAGCGGCGCCAGGACCACCACTCGAAGCAGCGGAACATCGCCGCAAAGTGAGCTAGCCTCCTGCTCCATCACCAGCGTCACCTAACGCGTCAGCTTGCAAAACAAGGCGAGTGTCTCGAGACGGTCCGTCGAATACCACGCGCGCCTCGAAGGTACGACCAGTTCTCGCGAGCGTCGCATTCTCCATCGAACAACTCGTTGCATGCCACCGCGTGGAACTCCGATCCCTGCACCGGATGAATAACGCCAGCACCTGGGCGGCCGCAGGCGCACATGGGATTCCTGGGTGAGCATGGAGGTCCAAAGAAAAAGGAGCCTAGCTACATGCATGGCGATCGTGATTCGTGACATTGCGCAGGTTGATACGACGCCTCAAAGAGGCATACCAGCGCATGGAAATTCGGAAAGTTTATTTTCACACACGTGGGACGTCTCATGCCACATGCAACCGTTCACCAGCCTGCCCCCTCCTTCGTGATACGTGCACGCTTGGTCCCACACGCTGGAATAGGTGAACCTAATTCTGTTTTATATGGCACCTTTAATTGGAGACATACGGTTTCCTTTTTTAGTTACTGCACTGACCACTTTTCTCTTACCCAGTTTCACGTGCCCTCCTTTGCTCTTTTATGCTTTACATGTTACTGATTCACTTCTTTGAGAACACTCCTCCCATGTGGTGGGTCCTATGCTCAACCTATACGACATCTCATCAACTGCTGAAAACGGTGTGTCCCCCAACCACATTTATCCAAAATGAAAATAACCACAAAGCTGTTACCCGGTGCAGCCGAAAGAGTCAACAGAACTAGTGGTTTTGTTCACTATCAAAAGTGTAGTTATGTGAAATAGAAACAAAAAAAGTGTAATTATGCGGTAGTTTACTTGTTCATCACAATTTTTTTTTTTTGCTTAATGGTTGTGATATGAGCTATATGTATCTCATGTATGTTAATACTGTAACACACCGAATCGCTAATAACTGTTTTTTTCTCTCTCAAATGTGCACACGCATGTGACAAATAGGAGTACTAAAAGAAAGAGACAAACCAGTCAAAGTACTACTACCACTACGCAACATTTTCATTATGTTGATAACTCCTTTACCGATATTGTATTACCCCATGGTTAGTGGGATCATTTTGCACAGATCATTAACATCAGGAATCATAATTTCCACAATCTGTTTATTTATTTTTTTCATAAATATAATGCTATCATTTAATATTGACAAGAAAAGGATTCTAGTTTTGTCTTAAGTCAAAATTTTCTAACTTTGACCAACAATAATTATAATTATATGTTGTTTCAAACTAAAAGAGTATATAATATGAAAGTCTATTTCATGATGAATATATCTAGTAAAAACATTTGCATGATGTAATTTTTTATGGTTTTCTGGTTATGGAGAGTCAAAGTTAGAAAAGTTTGACTTAAGACAAAACTATGATGCCACTATATTTGTGAACGGATGGAGTGCCTGAGAAAAGCAAAAACTTTTCACATCGTACAACACGTGAAATCACTAACCATAATCATAGTGCCAATTTACCATTTCATTCGCATAGTGTCAATTTATTTGATCCACATGTTATTAATTTTTGCAATCATTTTTAAGAATTGTTTTGCATATTATCTAACCTTTTTCTATATGCACATATTACAACAAAAAACATTGTCATTTGTGAATTTAATAGTTTTGCATATTATTTTTATGAATTGTTTTGCATATTATCTAACCTTTTTCTATATGCACATATTGCAACAAATGTTGCATTGAACATAAAATAATTTGATACTTGGAAAAGTTGATTTGCACAAGATATATATCAAAGTACACCATACTAGTGTAATGGTACATGCAAAGTTGATTTGCACAGAACAGGGACACAATGGGGGCCTCTCTCTCTCCTCTTGAAGTAAAAATAAAAATTCTACATCTTGTGAGGACATTAAATCTAAAGAAAAATTGACACTAAAGGATGAAAACAAATAGACAATATTCATGGATATGTCGCATTGGATTCCCATGTATTTATTGGAGTTTACAATTATACCACTACCAAGGCTAGCATAGGGTATAGGAGAGGACATCAAATTCTGCAAAGATATATTCGGCATATTTTTGGGTATTAACATACTTATTGAAGTGGGTATAGGAAGACATCAAACCATAATCTTGAAGTATCAACACTCTAGCCAAGGTACCTTATACATGACATAAATTCGATCTGATATGGCATTACTATATACCTTGGTTGTCTTCCTATATAAACACCCAGCATACAGAAAAGCATGCTTATATAGGGAATCATCAGAGTAATCATATTCTCGTCATGATGGAGCCTAGAACAAGAATGATGTACTTGACAACTACTTTGTTCTTGGTTTTTTTACAATCGTGTCATCCATCCACCTTCCTATCCTGCCAAAGCTGGGGCTTGTAAAAACCCCTTCAACTGCTATTGGGACCCACAGACCCTTCCTTGTTCCTCTCTCACTCTCCAACATAACTCATTCGGTGGCAAAACAAGCAAACTAATGATGGACAAAAAACAAGCCGAATCTGAAAGTTCGTCACAAAAGAGGCTACCACATCGGGTCGTATACATAAACGATGAGCAGTATGGTAACTTGGCTAACACTGCAGGACTAATCGACCAGAAACTTTTGTCACTAATCAAGACTCTTGGCGCATGACTAGTTGCAAATTTTCAGTTGTTAATACCCATGATTAGTGATCAAAATCAAAATGTGTCACCAACCCTGATTTTTGACGCCTAAAAATCCTCATAAATCAGCAGATTTCTTGTAGTGTATGCATGCTTTGGTCACAATTGTGGGCCGCCACCGCCACCAGTAACGGTGTTATGCTTCCCGCCTGAATGTCAAGAAAAATGTAGGGTTCTGATTTTCACGCGGTTTGCCAATCAAACGGTGTTCATAAATGTTCTATACCCTACTGCGACAAACATGTTGATCCACAGGTGTGCTGCTACCCAAGGCCAAGTATTCCGCAGCGTGATATGATGCATGCAGATGCATCAATCTGTTTTATTGCAAATAAACAACTTATGCTCATTGTTCATTACTTATTCCTGGGAGGATTGATGTTAGCCATAAATGTACGGCCTCTGATTGCAAGCAAAGCTTGCATGCCACAGAAGAACGAGTCGTTGAGTTTAACAAAGACAAATTAAAACTGATGAAAACATACCCTGTTGAAAACATACATCCAGTGGCACACGATAACAATATAAAAAGGGGTAGATCCAACAAAGATGAGACTGAAATCATCAATGAATCTTTATGGATCAGATTGAGCAAGTAATATATGTAACAAGAATTACTAAAAACAGAGGAGACGTCCAACAGAGATCTGGTGGTATGATAATGGGTGTAAATTTTTTATATGTTTAATGTTAGACCCATGAGACCCACGGTGACTGCTTCCATGTGAAGATTTAACAAAATAATAATTAACGATGATGGCTTCAAATGGATTACCTTATTTTTTTTGTGTGTGGGGGGGTAGGTGTGTTTGTGTTGGGGGGGGGGGGGGGGTAATATAATTGGAAACAGAGATGATGAGAATGGTGATTGATATGCAGGGAAGGTTTCTGTGTTCCCACTACGAGATATGAAATTTTGGGTAAAATGTTCCAACATAACTACTCGCACGGTGATCAAGGGGGTACGGTAGGGGCGCGAAAATGGTGGCAAACTTTTGGGTGAGCGGATTGGGAGGAAAGGCAACACAACGATTTCGTTATAGCTTAAGTTTAATGAAGCACAGCTTAAGTGAAACCAACTACGACGTGAGCACAACTTGTGACAGGCCCACCTTGTGAACTGTATAAAAGCAACTTTCCAGGAATAGAAGTTGCACACAAGATGATATTTAAGCAAACAAACACACTTTGTTACACATAGATTCAAACTTGGGTCATTACGAAGCTATTATACAAGCCAACTTTATTATTAGAGTTTCACAGCCCTCTAGATTACACAAGCACAACGGTGGAAATGTCCAAAAGAACCACCAAAACAACAAAGGCTCGAGTGCATGAACGCCCTAGAACGTAGGATCGTCGACATAGTACTCCTGAGCCCAACTATCATCACAAGGCTCTCCTCCATTCTCAACTTCACCGGCTGATATCAAATTGAGCAAGGGTGAGTACTTTTGTACTCAGCAAGCCACATGGATTCAAAATAGGTAAAGTATGAACTATAAGGCAATAGGTTATGCAATATCCACGTTTTCCTAAACGGGATTATACGTCCGTCTAAACGCGACTAAACGGGAAACGGAGACCAACTGTTTAGTTTAGGTCCTAGGCGGGCTTGTAAACGGTTGACCCGTTTATACGGTCAAAATCGGAGAAAAACAGCATAAACGCCCTACACGGGACGCTTTGTGGACGGTTCTACACGGCGTTTTCCCCGTCTCAGGCGGCGATTAGGAGATGGAAGTTCACCCGACGTCCAGGGAGGGACCGAGAAGAGAGGAAAACTGGGAGGGAAAGCTGCAACGAGCCGCCATCTTCTCAGTTTGCGCAGGATCTGGTGCTTGTGGCCGGCGTAAGTCTATCTCCGACGAGCTGTTGCGATCTATCTGAAGGAACGAATGGAGGAGCAGGGGAGCTTGGGGCGGAGCAGAGGACGAGCATGGAGCGACAGGGGCGGAGCTCTGGTCACAGTAGGGGAGGGAGCGCTATTGGAGCAGGAGTTGGCTGCAGTCTGCAGGAAGGAGGAGCTGGGGTGTGACGGCGGCGAGGGAATGGCTGGTGTCGATTTGCCTGTTGGTGTTGACCTGCTAGTAGATAAGGGAACGATGGGAGGAGCACGTGGATGGGGTAGGTGTGGGCTTGCTCATTGATGGCTGTGGGCTTGTGGGATTGCTGATGGGCCAGATTTCCCAGCACATTCGCTCTCCCATTTTCTCAGTTTTTCGCTTTTCTTTTCCATTTACCCTGCTACAGTACCAAACCGTTTAATTTGTTTAAACGCGTTTAAACGCCGTGTAAACGAGCTAAACGCTAAACGTGGCCTCTCCGCCCGTGTACCGTTTACCGTTCAGGAAAACCTGGTGCAATATATAAACATAGGAATATGTTCAATGAGGGATATAACTTCATTAGAGTATCAACATCATAATTAGTAAATGAGTATCACCGTAGCAACAACATACCAACCGACCTCCCAAATCCAACATCATCATGAGGAATAAGTAAACTTAGCCATGAAACTGAAATCACCCATAAACATAGCCCTATTAACCGGAAGCACGGCACATTCGAATGATTTAAAATGAACTTTGCAGAGCCTGTCCATCATAGGATATTCCCCAACTTGCAATCATCAAGGAATAACATGTCGATAGGCAGAGGTACAACAAGTTACCCTTTCCCTTTCCTTCTCTCTCACATCATTTCACTCTGAGGCACGACAGGTCCCATCTTAGCAATGAATGCAGACTTAGCCGATGGGTCATTCGCCTTACATGGGCAGCCTCGGGTACACTATTGTAGTACTGTTACCAATCATGTCCGTCGAGTCGGTCCTTATGGCTGGACGAAACTATGTTTTTATCAGAACTTAGCTAACCATTCCTCATATCTTTCAATGTAGTGACTAGCCACATAACCACAAAGGTACATGTGCACCTGATCACCATCCAACCTCAACATATAACCACCATCCGTCCCACAACCATAGATCATCGCTACAATAGTGAATACTCCATATTAACCTTATCCTAATCATATCTCATACCATCAGCTAATAGTTTCATTTTGAGCTAGGTTTAGATCTCGGCTCCTTTGGCTATTGTGGATAGGTTGGCCATTTCAAGCATACTAGGTTTGGAACCTCTATCATATTCATATCTATGATCCTATGATCATAACTGATTCAAGGAGAATACACAATGCAAACAATAATAAAAGTAGTTATAGGTGCTACATGATCGATTGGAGTGTGACTTGCCTCAACGGTGTCGTCGTTCTCTTCCCAGACCCCCTGACCTTTCGGTGCGACCCCCTTGTACTCTATCGCGAAGAACAAAATAGCCAATAAGGTTAAAGCACTCCAACTATAAGAGAAAGGAATAAAATAATAAAACAAATAGAAAGAAATAACTCCAAAAAGAAAGTAGGCTCTAGGTCTGGATGGGTTCCAGAAGCTATATTGTTGTTCATACAGAAATGTGCTAGCACTTACGCTTGATAAGTTCCATGGGTTAGGATTATTAATGGAATTTTATTAGGCCATCTTATTTCTATGAGTGAGCACAGGACAGCTGAAGGCCCTGTTTGGAATGGAGGATTTCTTCTCCATTCCTGCAGGAATTGAACTGTTTTCTGTGAAATTCTTGTAAAATTCATGTGAAATTCCTGCGTTCTAAACGGGGCCTAAATTTGGTATATGCCAAGAGTGGTACGGCAACATTCCCATTTCCCTGTTAGCATAATGTGAGAGGATCTATAGGAAACAAGGCTACAGCTTTATGTAAAATATGCTAACCTGATCACTAGTCGGCAGAAATCCTAAGGTTGAAAGACTAATTTATTTCAACTACTAACTAGCTCACATCGGCCTTTTACAATGGAGTTCTGAACCGACTATTGGTCGTTGGGTTTTTGGGTTGGTATCTAAGATGTGTTAGCTTGTATTTCTAATTAACTCTAAAGATATTAGCGCTATGAGAGAGGAACTGGCACCCTACTTGGAGCCATAGCAGAGCGATCTTATTGGAAGCAAGCTACGATATTATATGGGGATGCACTAATTCGTTTGCTGGGCTGGAGAAATCTCAAGGTCAAAGAACTATAGTTTGTTTGAACTAGCAACTAGTTCACGCTGGTCTGCAACACTACAAGGTTTAGCCTTTACGCACAGCAAGTCAGAGTGCTATCAGGATCAGGCTTGCGGTGCCGCTGCTTGCCCAACAGAAAACAGAGCATGCAGGTACGTATGCTCTGTTCCTTGTATAAGGCAGCTCATACGCACGACAACGACATCGCTGCCGGCGGCGACGACCGGCGAAAAGGAACAGACTCTGGCAACGGTGCTCGTATGGCGACAGGCAAGTCTACTCCAGCGCGGCGCTAGCATGCGGCAACTAGTGAACGGCAACGACGGACGGCGACGGCGCAACAGCGAAGTGCGACGAGCTATCCGCAGCAGCTCGCTCCGGCAACAAGTCAGCAAATTAGAACAGCTATGAATCCTGTGGTGCATGCGAGACTTGAAGGGGAAACTGATTTCTATTGTAGCTCAACGATTGAACCTAGTTTTGGATTAAAAGGACACAACGGCTTGGGGAAGAACTAGCTCACCGTGAGCTTCCAGTGAGGAACAGAGCATCGGCTCCTCTTCTTGCTACAAGCTCAGGACAGGAACTGGGAACTGGTAAAGGAGGAAGTAAGTCGGCAGTTGTTTTTAGGCAAACAAGCTCCAAAGCAGTCTATCGTTGGATTAAGCGGTGGCCAAACGGACGGTGTGGCAAGGACATGAACTGCTAGGATGCAAGGGTCAGCAGCTTGACTAAAAGGATCAGACAGTGAAAAGGTACGGTGCAGGTTCTGTTGGTGCTCGCCGGCGTACATACACGTACAAATACGTGCACAGTGCACATTCCGGCAGCTCGGTGGCGCAGTTTTTGTTAAGGAAAAATAGTAAAGGCTGTATGTGTGTGTGCAGGCTAGCCTATGATTATTTACCGTTGCTCTTTGGACTTTCTAATAAGGTCTTTGGTTTTTCTACTAGGAAGATAAATAAAGAGAGCCAAATAAATAGCAAATGTACCAAATAAAGCTCCGGAAAATCCTAGCAAACAAATAGGAATGAGAAAAAGGCAAATAAAGTATTTCGAAAAAAATTCCCTCGAAAAACCGGGTGTTACACAACTCCACTGGTACGGTTGGTGATCATGGAAGCTAAGGGTGTCGGTTTCAGGATGCTCACATTGTTAGCAAATTTAGTTGACTCTATGCTATCGTTAAGGAAAGTAATAAATAGTTGATTCAAATTAATAGATATTTGTTTTGGTTTATTGATGCACCACTGACCATGCTATCTAATGTGCTATCAGGTGGAAGACTTTCACACCGGATATAACTTCTATCTTCAGATCTACATCGTCTCCGTTCAGTTGAAGTAGAGGATTGTCAGGGATCTGGGGTATTTGTTTTCTCATGACGTCTTGGGCTTTTCCTTGTGCTCTGAATCGTCTACATAAGAGGCGTCATGTATATGTCATCCACAAGACAGCCTTTGCTTTTCCATAGGGTTTAGGTGCGCTCTGTATTGCTCTCTTCTTATTTCCATCAGGCGATTGTTGGGTCTACCTATTTCCAACACGCAACAGTGCCTAGATCAAGCATTGAAGCAGAGTCCCTTGCTGCTGCTGTTTTGTGGTGTGATAACCATGCTGCCACTTACCTGTCAAGGTTGGATGAAGCACATAATTAGAGGCGAACTACCATATTGTTCCTAAGCATGTGGAAAATGGTTCTTGATATACAGTTTATCTCTTCAGGCGACCAGGTAGCAGACAGGTTCACAAAGCCTTTACAGGCAGCTAGATGACTCGGTTACTAGTTGTTGTAACTAGATTCTAGCTTGTACATCAAGTATGTAAATCATATTTATCTGTAACCTGCGCCAAGACCTAGTGCTGGCCTTATATAAAGGGTAAATTGCAAATTCCACCCCATAAATAGCTTGTTTTTTGGTTTTCCACCCCATAAGTTTAAAAGTTGCAAATAGCCACCCACCTGACACTGTAGCTTCCGGTTCCCACCCCAACTGCCCACGTGCACGCCGCCCGCCCGCGACGTCGCCGCCTCCCGCGCCCGCCCGCGCTGCCGCGCGCTCGCCCGCAACACCTTGCCGCTCGCGCCGAGGCGCACCGAGCGGGCCAGGCAGAGGAGGTGGAGCGGCGGGAGGAGATGGAAGCCGAGGCACGCTGAGCGGGTCAGACGACGGCGCGGAGCAGAGGAGGAGCACTAGCGAGGTGGGAGAGAGCGTGAGCTGGAGTAGCAGCCGCGGGAGGTAGAAGAAAGCGAGGAGCGGGTGGAGGTGCGGCCGCGGAGCTCGTCGCCACCACGCGTACGACTGCCCGCGCCGCCCTTCGCAGCTTGCCGGCGTGCTCCGCGCCGTCCAGCCGCCGCCGCCGCCGACTCGCCCAAGAAGCCGTCCCGCCCGTCCACGCCTCGCGCCGCCACGGACGCCCACGCGGCACCCGCGCCGGGCCCGCCGCCCCCCACCACGAGGCGCGGCGGGTGGCCGAGCTAGGCGGGTGCTGCGTCTGCGACCTCCTGCTCCTCGCAGTGCCCTCGCTCCTCGAGCGACGCGGAGTTCGGCGCCGAGCTGCTCGTGCTCGTGGAGGAGAAGCTCAGCGACCCATCCATGGCGCCATCCAGATTCTCGGGACATGCTTGGCTGTGCCTTGCTTGTGCTTGCGTCTACTTGCTTGCATCTGCTGGTGCTGGTGTTGCGTGCGTGCCTTGCACAACTGTTCAGCAATCGAGCAATCAATCAATCAAGCTACGGGGAATTGAACTTGGACTGAATGAGGTGGAAGAAATGCGTGGCCATGAGAAACCCCAGCCGCCATGGTTGCTCGAGCTAGATCCTTTGCTCGCCGCCGCCACAACCACTCCCCGGACGAGTCCCCCAAACCAAAAATGTCCACAAGAGCTCCCTCTAGCTGAACCCCAACACCATTTCCGTCCAACCGCAGCGAGCCGCGATATCGAAGCCGGAATCCCACCATGGCTGCCGAGTGAACGACCTCCAAATCCCATTCAATTTCTCACTCCACGGTGAGCCATAGTTCAATTCAGTTTGGGGGAATATGGAAAACCCGACGACGCACCTCCCAAACCTTTGAACTCTGTGGTTCGGCAGCCATCCTCGCCGGAACGGACCTTCTTCCCCGACGCCGTCCGCCGGCCCCAGGACCTCGCCAACGAACTCCATCCTCTGCTGCTTCCCGTCTTCAACGCGTAGCACGGTGAAGCTCTCATCCACGTATAGAACCTCGTGCTCTCTCTAGCTCCCTCCCTCGCCCTTTAGTTTGGCCGGAACGCCGCTGCGCCATGGCCGCGACCGCCGCCTCTCGTCTCCGCCGCATCTCTGCTGCCCGCGCACGTGCACACGCTAGTGTCTTGGAGTCCCCATCTCACGCTCATCACGGATCTTCCCACCGTTTTCCCTACCTCGCCGCCGTTCAGCCGGAACGCGTCGCTTGCCGCCGCCTGCTGCTCGTCACACTCGCCGTGAACACGGCCAAAAAGCAAACGCACGTGGGCAGTGGGGGGTAATTCTGCCTGTACAGTGCTGGGTGGGTAGCTCTTTGCAACTTTTAAGCTTATGGGGTGGAAAACCAAAAAGCAGACCACTTATGGGGTGGGATTTGTAATTTACCCTTATATAAACACGAAGCCGTGCCTCATGTTTATCACGTTCTGCTATCGTTTCCCACAGTCTGTTCAGTTAAAGTCGAAGTTCGTCAGGGATCTGGGTTTTATTTTTCTCATGAGAGCCTGCCTTTGTTTTTCCTTGTCCTGGGGATCCTCCTCACCGTATCTTGTACCATATGGTCTCCTCCTGGGGTATTTGTTTTCTCCTGACAATCTCTGCTTTTGCTTGTCCTCTGGATCCCCGTCACCGTATTTCGTACCATATCTCCTCCTCTTGTTATTTCCAACATGGGGTTGTTGGGGTTCTGACATACTTGGCTTCTCATGGCAGCTTCCACAGCCTCCACAGATGCAGCTGTGCTCTTCCCACAGTTGATGGTGGCATGGACTTGCACGAGGCAAGCGAGGAACTGGATGCCGAAATCGGCACGGCCGAACTCAGACTCTGTTTGCTTTACGTCAAACTCTAGCCAGAGCCTTTGAAGCTGGGGCATGACTCCGGCTTCAAACTGTAGCCCCATCCCACCATTATACTGACAGATGAACCAGAACACCCTCAGGCACCGAAAGCCGTTCTTGCCGATGAGACTTCTTTGTGTCATATGCTGGGTTTTCAGACTGAGGAAGACTAGATTGGGTAGATCCCCGAGGATATGGAAACCTTCAGTGTCTACTTTTTCCGCTCTGATACTCAAATGCGTGAGGTATATCAGGGAGGGCGATATATTCCGTGGAACTTCTGGGAGGCCTAGATGAATTCTCAGCTCTAAGGTTTGAAGGTGCGGTGGCCTATGTTGGGCCCAGCAATCTTGCAGTATGTCAAAAAGAACGGATCCAGACCAACCATCATCAAGACATAGGGACTGAATGTTGGAATTTCCAATCTCTCCCAGCAAACCCATCAGTCCCTTTCTCCCATGTTTTGACACTGCCTCTGTACCAATTATTATGCCAAGCCTCCGCATCCGCTTGGACTGGTTAACTACGTTCGCCAATCTATCGCCATCGTCACCAACAAGAACCGTTGATAGTTCCTCCAGTACTCGCTGCGTTTCCTCCATTCCTTTTGGTAGCGTGATGCGGTCAGCAATCAGAGAGACTAGCTTCGTACTTCGAAATGCCGGTAACTCGCGCATTAAGGTGTTGCGCCTTAAATCTACGGTTTCCAAATGCTCCAGTGCTATTATCTCTTGAGGTAGAGATTTGAAATCAGTCCCTGCAAGTCCCAGATATCTCAACAATGACAAACGTCCAAGGCTACACAGATTTTCTTCAAGCAAACGATTATTATCTTCGAGATCCAGCACACGTACATGTTTGAAGGCTGAAAGATAAGGCATCCTTGTATAACTAACTTTCCCCTCAAATGTGAGTGACCGGACTTTAGAAATTTGATGTTCCTTAAACAAGGCCTCTAGCTCTTTATAGCAGGGACCACTGTCAGACAGTCGCCAAAACGCACCATGCATGCCGGGCTTGACAAAATTCTCTTCACTCGACAGGGATCTGATGAAATCATGGATGGAACCCCCGACTCTACAACCCATAGGCAGCACAACGTCGTCATTAGTATATAAAAAGCCAAATCCGGGATCATTATAAACTGGTTGAATCAGTTTCCTGGCGATAAGCTCTAAAAAGTAGCTCTCCCCTGTTTGCCACCAAGTTTCTGCGCGTCTTTCTGGGAGGAATCCTTCAGCTGCCCACCTCCGTATGAGCCGATCCTTCCTCATCACATGGTTGGCAGGGAATATGCTCAAATACAAAAGACAAGTCTTCATATCTCTAGAAAGATCTGAATAACCGATGACGAATATATCCCTCAACCATTCTTCAGTGAGATGATTCCCCTTTACTGATTTCAAGTGTTCCTCCACTGCGCTCCAGTGTGCCGTTTCGGCAGGTTTACTGGCCAATAAGCCAGCTATCAGAGTTATCGCCAATGGCATGCCTTGACATGCTTCCACTATTATTTGCTCATGGACTTCTTTCAGTTCAGACGGGCAACTTCGCTTTCCAGGCCCCAGTATTATTCTCCGAAATAACCTGAGAGAATCCTGACACATGAGAGGCTTCATTGCGTAGATAAAACTGGAGAAATGCTCGCGACAATATTCTGCTACACCATTCATGTGGGTTGTGATGATTATCCTGCTTCCACGACTATTCTGAGGCAGCACAAATTTGACATCCTCCAATATTTGAGCTGACGATACACCATCGATAACAATAAGAAACCTAAGAAAGCGAAGCCAATTATTAGAGCTAGCTTGCCGCGTGAAATAAATCAGCTGAAGGTCTAATGCATCCATATGTGGTTATACAAAAAAGTTCTACTGAAGCAAGAAATTATAATTTTCTTTTCAAAGCAACAGAGTTCAGTTTACTTAAACCCATTACTAATACCTATATTTCAAATATAGGTAAGAGAAATTGCTCCAACGGATTACCATTATATTTTTGGGTATAACCTAAAACACCATCGCCTCTTACGTATCTCAAGAAAAGGTTGGACCCACATCTTATCTATCCCAACTGTACTTTTTTTTTTTTTTTGAGATACAACTGTACTTTTGGTGGGAACCCCTCCTTCCCAGGGACCTCCTATATGTAGATTGATCTACAAATAACAACCTGTAGATCAACCCACTAATGATCCATGGGCCGGCCTAGAAATCAGGTACGATTTTAAATTTTTTTCTTTATTTTCTTTATTATGTTTTAATCATGGTAATTAATTTATAATATATTGTATTAATATTTTTTATTTTCCATGTAGATTCAACATTTTGAAATTGATATATCAATATTTTCAAAAACCTATGTCAACATTTTCGAAAAACTGTGTCAATTCTGAAAAATGTTGATCACATATAAATAAAATGTTGATAATGTACATCTGAAATGTTGATCACATACATCTAAAATGTTGATAAAAAAAATATGTTTTAAAAAAATTCAAAAATATTTATATTGGATCTCATTTTATAGAATTAGTTATAAAGAATGCGTTGGTCCAAACGGATCCGAAAACGTACTTACGGTTTGGGAGAAAATCACGTTTTAAGTTTAGAAATCAAACTCCATTTTCTTCCACCTTACCCGCGCCAATAGCAGTGCGCCACGTGTCCGGCTCATGTGTGCTGCCCAGCAGCCCGCAGCACACGCCCGCCCTTGGATTTCTTTTTTACACGAATCTTAAAGTGATCTACATGTTGACTCTTATAGAACGATCTACATATTGGAAATCCTTCCTTCCCACCCATCACTGTCCCCAGGCTGGGCTCATTGGCGACCCAAGATCTTGGCTGCCTTGGCCCATTGCCAATCGTAGGTTGCCACGTTACTGGATCTGGGCCATGTAACTCCTCTGATTTTGGTTGCCGTCATCCCTCTTTCCATTGTGTTGCCCATGCTCCTCCTCTAATTTTGGTCACCATCATCCCTCCTTTCATTATGATGCCCATGCTCTACCATCACGCATGGGCTATGTCCATGTCAGTGCCCGCCGCATGTTCTTTATCAGACAGGAGCTTGCCCAGCCTCACCCAAGATCGGTCGGCACCCTCGTGCCTTCCAACGCCTCCGGCCTGAACCTTGCTCCTGCTCGGCGGCTACCCGAGCGCAGCCGTCATGTAGATGCGCCCTTGGGGCGCCCCATCACCGAAGTTGAGTTGCCGCATGGGAGTCTGCCTCACCATGCACCTCCTCTCTTCTTCCTTTGGCTCCACGGAAGGCAAAGTCGAGAAGGAATATTCCTATTGTTGATTTGTTGTTTGCCCTTATATCAATAAAGAAGAGGACACAGGTAAAAGGTTTTTTGTAATGTCCTAAACACAAGGGTTCTTAACATCTATAGAAATTGTACATTTTGCTTATTTGAAACTAATCATATAGACATCTTATGTCAGAGATTCACCACTGGTGCCTTCAGAAAGCTCAAAAATCTCACTTGATAATTAAGTTGACAAGCACGAGGGTGATCAATAGGGCCAGATAGTTTTTCTGGTGTCTGTGCTGGTGTAGGCGTGGATGTATCAATAATGTCGATGTCCTCATCAGCCAAGGCGAGCTCAGGAGTCCACCTCTCGTATGGGGCATAGTGGGATGACAACGGTGGAGGCCTGCATGGTGGCAAGGTTGGGCGGGTCGGCGTCGCCCGGGTTGCGAGAGATGATCGTGGGAGCCATCAGCTTTACAACTAGTTCAAAGGGTTGGATGAATTGTAACTTTATGTTCCAACGATCACTGAGCGATTCGAATGCAAATGAAATGGTGGGCTATTAGAAAAGGCTACTTGTACATATACAATAATTGTGCACGTGACGTGGATGTTTTAACCAAAAAATTACAAAAACCACCCGATAAATCACTTGGAGATTGATATCCTCCTCCGTAACTTTTTTTTTTTGCAGAGACCCACCCATCTACAAGATATATGCTTGCAAAAACCACCCCAATGTAGATATAAACCACCCCAAGATACGTAACCGATTTCATACATTATCATTGATGGAAAAGGCCCGAAAGACCATTAGGCTAAGTTAACATTGTTCAAGCGCTTGGATACAACTTATTCCTCAAGTTTTGCTGAAAAATTTATGCAAATGGAAAAACTAAGCAGCAAGATTTAAGCTCTAATTAGCCATATTTTTGTCAGAATTTTCTAAAATATGAAGATGATACACTAATAAGATTGTAACTTCTATAAGGACTCTATCGTCTACATCAGATTGATTAAAATATATTGAATTGGTTGAGAATGTGCATTTTGTGGAGATTTTGCAATAATATCTTATTAGGTGGGGTGGGTATCTGCAACAAAACAGGTTATGGGGGTGAATACAAACTCCAAGTGACTAATGGGGTGATTTTTACTTTTTCCATGTCTAGTTCAGTGAGGTAATGATGATGATGTAGATCTTAGTGATATATTAACTGTCAAATGATATATTGGTGTTTCTTTTGGAGAAAAAGCAAAATAGAACTTCACTTCAAGAAAAATCAAGTAACGACTGTAAGTACCTGGTATCGCACAGTTTTTCCTTAATTTCAATGGCTGCCTGTTCTAGGTCGGCCAGTGATACATAAACTTTAAGCTGTTGTAGGATACTTCTGCGAAGCCTTTGCATGCGGACACAAACATCATCGTTGAAGTCGGTCTCTAGGTATGCAGATACAAACGCACCGCGACGGAATCGTCTTCTGACCTCATTATACACCTGTGTAGCAAGCGCTGTCTTGCCTATTCCCGCAGCTCCAAATATGCATACCACTTGCAGCGTATCCTGCCTCTCATCCATAAGCTGCTTGACAATCTCATCTCGCGAGGCATCCACTCCCACAAGGCGATTGCCCTCATCATAAACTTTGGGTAACCAGTGCTCCCTAGCCATATGTACTGATTCGAAGGTGCGCTTTTCAGCCTTGCACACCATACTTTCTAGGTCTGCCACGACTTGTGCATTGAGCTTTTGAATTTGGACAATAGAGTCATGCGGCATAACCCACTTCTCAACAGTAGATTCAGTGCCCTTTTCACTGATAGAGCAGACAGTGAGATCATCGAGAGAGTCCTCAATGTCGTATGTCAATTCCCTCATTTGGTTCCTGCACTCCTTCATTTGTATGTTTAGGTCAGGCATGGCTGACAGCTGCTTAAGAAGAGCGTCCATGACTTGGATCTCATCTCTTAGGGCCTGGTCCCGCTCATCCGTGTCTGTGAGCTCAACATACCGCTCCCCCATTAGGATCGCGATCTTCGTTAGAATCGAGTTCATTGCTCCAGTGGAAACGCTAACCATCGCATCCTCCATGACAAAAGACATAGATCCTGCAGTAATTAACTAAATTTGTTGGCATCAAGTATTGAGAAATTAATCCTGCTACATGCTATAGTGAAGTAACAGACAGGAGAAAACCTAATGAACATAGTGCAAAAGTGGTTAATTAGTCACAGAAGATAACAGCGCAAGTTGAATTGAAGTAATTAACTTGTTTAGTCCAGGACAGGGTAATTGCATCATGCCCTGAACATTTACATCACTCATGTGCATTCGAAATATTGGTCACAACCTTACCGGTACAACATCATGGGATGCAGCTACCTTGTTGGGTATGCATGCATGAGACATGCTTTGCACCCATGTGCATTTAATCATGTAATTGATCGACTATTGATTACATCGTTGTCCATAGTCCAATTAATGAGTTTATTTGAAGTGTTCCATCGATATTACAGTTGTGTGCCATTAGCATCTCTATATTTGATCATTAATGTATATTCTGAGTATCCAGATTGAACTTTTCAAAAATGATATGCCTTGATTTTTATTTAATAGGGGTTTCATAATTTAGTACTTTTCTATATTTTGAATATATAACTCATGTCAGTAATTAGGAGTTCATTTAATGTCTTCATGACAGAAACGACTCTTCTTTGTGTCAAAAAGGAGTATTGTCTATGGAAAATATATATTATTATAGTACGCATTAACATGTTATTTGAATAATACAGTGGCATGGAGTTGTAAGTGTCTTTTTGAGCGTTATCTAGCAAAGCAGCCATTTTACAAGGACCACATCACTATCAATAAAAGTATCTTGAGCCATGTTATGTGTTAGAGTAGATTTGGTTGTTTAGATATGATGTACCTAAATCCGCCCCGGAAATTAATGCTAAAGCTACATAATTTATTTATGAAACTCCCACGCACATGCTGATGTGTCACCTGAATCAAGCTAACCCCTAATCAATGATGAACCAATAGGTTGCTGCAATGTCATCATGTGCTTAGGAATTTCGTAAGTGTAGCAATGCTCGTCCCCCCCCCCCCCCCCCCCAAACACCACCAAAAAAAAAATAAGTATCATGTACCTAGGACTCTCATATGTATCCGGAGAGATGTTTTGTCTACAAGTCCCGTACTCTCTCATATATACCAACCACGAGGCTCAATGCAATACCATCAAGCATTAGACACAATCTATCCCTCTTATAATATGAACAACCAATGGAAAGTCACTATGTTAGGTCAGGCCTTTTGTAACATATAGATGTGTTACTAAAGCTAGAAAAAAAATGTTACAAAGACATATAGTAACATATATAATAAGTGATACATATGCTGGTGTTACTAGTGTAAGAGCATTTCCAAGGGAACCCCATAAAATTAGCCCGATAAACTTGTTTTTAGAAGCAACGAAAAAAATTATGAGGAGCAATTTGTCCTCCCTCCTTCAACAGTCCCTCCCTAAAAGTGGATCAAAACAAATTTGATTGGGCCACATCAGCATTTAAGGCCACAAAAACATTAATTATAGTGCAAAAAAAGGAATGGGGGCCCCAATTCTTCCCTTGTTTATAGCTACAAATGAGGGGAGTTTAGGGGCTACGGAAAAGTTGAGGGTTGTTTTGGGGCCCTGTTGGAGATAGTATTCTGCCTAAAATCCCAATAAATAAATTTAAAGAAAGTTTATGGGGCTCTCTTGGATATGCTCTAACACATATATGTGTTACTGCTAGTGAAAAAATATGTTACAATAATGATGTAACAACACATGTAAATGTGTTACTATGTCTAATAAAATATGTTACAATATAATGTAATAACACAAATAAAAAATACCAAATAATTAGTGGCTGTTAGGATTCGTTCCTAAGACCTCATCATCATTTAGTTTTTGAAATTCCACTAAGCTACACATGCATATTTGATAAGTAGTTATCTTTAATTGATTTTAACTTATAAAATTTAACACATAACAGTAACATTTGTTTGTGTTACTATGAGTTTTAGGCTTGCTATGTTTAGACACATTGCTTTCTTTATAACACTATGTTTGAAACACTATTTTTTATGTTACTAGAATAATTATCTGTAACACATTTTTACAAATCTAGCATTTGTGTTACAAGCACATTCGGTAACACAAATGTTTGTGTTACTATGAAATATTTTTGTAACACATTCTTGTGTTACAGATATGTGTTATAAAATTCATGTTTTGTAGTAGAGTGCAACTAAGAAAATAGCTAAGCAAAAATTCGTGCAAAAAAGGAAGCAAAGTTTTGTGCAGTTTAGTAACGCAATTGTGGAATATCGAATCATTTGTCAGTCAGGATTAGATCAACAGTGGGGCTGATACGAAGGGAACATTGAATTAATACCTGGAATGGACTTATGCAAAGAGGGCTCTGGTAAAATAGAAATCCTGATGTCCACACTTGGAGTTGAACTGGATAAAACAAGGAGTAAAAGGGAAATGAGCGGAAGATGACGTGTGGTGAAGAAAGAAATACATATAGAATGGAAAGACGACAATAAACTTCCCGGCTGCCGTTTGAGAAGAAAAATGGTTACCTGTTGTCAGATTCCTTGATTTGGGATACTTGGTTTCTGATGGCAGCCACCGCTTCTTCGGCCTCTGAAACTGTAGCATGTTTGCAGCGGATGATGGCATGGACATGTACAAGGCTATAGAGATGTTGGATGCCAAAATCGAAATCACTATATGCAGACTTTGTTTCCTTTGGACTAATATCTATCCGAAGCCTTCGTAGCTGAGGCATGGATCCTTCCTCAAACTGCAACCCCATCCCAAGGAAGATTGAACAGCTGAAGCAGAACACCTTGAGGAACCCAAAGCCGTCCTTGCTGCCGATGGTCAACCTTCCTTGTGTTCCCCTTCTTGAAAATAGATTTAGGAGAACTAGGTTAGGCAATTTCCCAAGGGCGCAAATAACATGTGCTTCTAATTCTCTTACTCTGATATGCAAATGCGTGAGGGCTATAAGGGATGCCATCTTCTGTGGTACTACTCGGAGGTAGTCAGACATTCTCAGCTCAAATTTTTTCAGGTGATGAGGCCGCTTGTTGGCCCAATGCTTAACAAGTAAGCCAACTGAATCACAGGGGTAATCGTCAAGAAAAAAGGAGTGCAACTTTGATTTTTCTACTTCCTCAAGAAGACGCTTTATTCCCTGCCGGTTGGTTTTAGTTGGAATGTAAACATAGCCAAATGTTACCCCCAGCATCCTCAGCTTCATCGACTTATTAACAAGCCCTGCCGCATCATCAGGTTGGAGAGACACTGTTGACAGCTCCTCTAGTTGTGTCATTTCCCCTATTTCTCTTGGTATTATCAATCCATCGGCAAGCACACATACCAGCTCTGTACCTCCAACTGCTTGTAATTCCATCACACTCGTCCGCCTTAAATCTAAGGTAGACAACTGTTTAAGTTCCATAACTTTTTCAGGCAGCTTGGTCACATTGGTCCCTCCAAGTCCCAAATATCTCAACAGGAATAGAAGTCCAATGCTCTCCAGTTGGTGGTCATCCACTGTCTTGGTGTCTTCAAGATCCAGCACCCATAGATGTTTGAAGGCCGAAAGATCAGGCACTCTTCCAGCATACCCCGAAACCGTGAGAGATCGCATTCTAGACAGGTGTACGGCACTTGAGATCAAGATGTCAGCTTCGTCTCTTTCTTGTCTACTGCAATGAACAGAAAACCGCCGGACCGTGTGACACGGAAATGGTCCGGATATCAGCTCAGCAGCTGTTGTTAAAAACTCCTCCTGCCTTGACAGCGATGCAATGAACTCATGAATGACGCTGGGAACAGTGCAAGCCACTACCTGATCATCATAGTCCTCAAACACAGGTCGAATTAGCTTCCTGCAGATAAGTTCATTAAAATAGCTCTCTCCAGTTTCCCACAAGCTTTTTTGGCCTGTTTTTGGTATGAATCTCTCGGCTATCCATCTCCGTACCAAACGCTGTTTCTTTATGGTGTAATTTTCTGGAAAAGCACTCAGGTACAGAAAGCAAGCCTTCAAAGGCAGGGCCAGATCAGTAAAGGCAATGTCCAGTACATTTCTCATTCCATCTGGTTCTTCAGGCGTCCCCAAAGATCCCGGAGCAGCGTCTTTCATAGCTAATAACCCAGCTGTAACAATGATGGCCAATGGCAATCCACAACATTTATGCAGCATGTCATCACAAACTTTTTCGATGTTCTCTGATCTGTGTTCTGTTTTTGCGTATATTGTGGTAAGAAGTAAGAGTTTGGAGTCCCCATTATCAAGGCCCTTCATCTCATAGACAGCATCTGTGGGGCGTAAAGAACATAACATCGCCACATCCTTGACACGAGTTGTTGTCAATATCAGACTTCTGAGACCATTATTAGGTAAAGCACAATTGATAACGTTCCAAGCATGTGTATTCCGAATGTCATCAATGAAGATGAAGTACCTAGCACATGAAGATAAAAACAAAAATAAGCATCACAACAATGGTATAGCATCAGTTTGGTAATCCAAGCGAGTTACTGACTACTAATGTCTTGCCAAAAGTACAGATCGTGAAATTATCTTGCTGGTTTTCTTTCCAAATACTTATATTTTTCTTCTCATTACATGTTCTCCAGTCAGTACCTCTAATAATATCTGAACAACAGTACGTAATGTTGGGATTTTTAGAGCCCCGGATTTAAAACTAGGGGAAACATGTAGCAGAAGCTAAAATTAAAGGCTCCCGCTAAGGTAGTCCCAAATAACTATGAACCGTTCATTTGAGTAGATCTCGAGGCAAAAGATCAAGTCTTGCACCCATGGGTGCAAGACTTCACCCATAACTATTTTTTTGGAAACTAGTGCATAATTATAGGCAGATTTGTCCATAGTTGTTAGGATTTGCATGAAACACGATTTTTTCCTTCTTTTTCTTTTTTGCTATTTTGGCATAATCTTGATGTTTCACAATGTGATGAACGTCATAATTTATTACCATGCGTACATTGTACCATTCTGGCATGTGTACGTGTGTACGTGATTTTCATTTTTGGGACGTGGAAACAATGACGTGTGTACGTGTTGTGCACATGTGGTGCATGGCAACGTGGAAACTGCTACACATTCAACGTAGGTGTCACTGATTGAGCTGCTTGTTCAATCTGAAATTAACCCGCATATGAATGGAAGAGTCGTTTCTTCAACAACCAACTAAGGAAATCCTCCGTCACTTCAGGAATGGATGAAGGAAACAGGAGATTCGCTGAGGTTGTTGCCCTAAAAAATCACAAACGAATTCAATCCATGCAGCAGGAGGGATGATCCGAGAGGATTTCTGGAGGGAATCGCGGAGATCAAGGGATTTTGAGAGGGATTTCGGTTGGGAAGGCTGCCTGCATTTAATTTTTTATTTCTCTATTTACTTTTTATTTTAGATAATCAAAGGCTGAGATTGATTTCAAGTCTTCCCAACCGAAGCCAATATGAAATTATTGGCCAATATGAGATCTATTATATATATAATTGAACAAGATTTGAAGCCTCCACGTTCGCTCTAAAATGCTAGAAATTCCCACATCAATCCGAGAAAATAAGAAGAGAAAATTACCCACCACTGCCATTATGAAACAATTAGTCACAAAACCCCCTAAAAATATTTATAAAATAGCTAAATCCGAAATAATAAAAAATAAGCAAAAATACCCTTCCCCTTCTTTCTAAATTAGCCACCACGCCATTATGAGCCCAAAAAATAGCTAAATTTGGAATAATAAAAAATAGACAAAATACCATTCGCACCTATTTCTAAATTACCCACCATGCCATTATGAGCCCAAAAAAAAGAAGCAAAATTCGGAAAAATAAAAAATAGACAAAATACCCTTCATACTTATTTCTAAATTATTAACCATGCAATTATAAGTATAAAATAGCGTATAATATCCTTAATAAATTTTTCTAATTCCATCACCATAAGTAAAAAAAAAAGCTAAATTCGAAATAATAAAAAATATTAAATAGATGTTTGTTTTAACATGTCAAACACAGTTGAAGATATGTCAAATTAAAAATTAAAATCCTATGAACGTGACATATAATTCCACTTTAAATTGTTGGGTAGATACATCTTAATAGGTTTAAAGCTTTGATTGGCCCAGAAATATAAATTGCAGTGGATCATATTATGTATCCTATTTTGTTAAAACAAATTTGAAAAAGAAGCATGCCGAGAGGAAACATTGTTGATAGAAGAACAATAGATCATAATCGGCAGAAGGGTTCTATTCCATTTGCTTGGTTTAATAAAGGATACAGGTATGTTATTATTGACATAATCTGTAAGAATTTAGTAGAGGGACAAGAAATATCATCACACACATAAATTGACAGATACGGTGAATTACCAAAAAAGGTGGAATTATGTATTTTTAAACATGCATAGAAAAACATCAATTCTATTCCATTTTCTTGGTTTAATAAAGGATGCAAATATGTTTTGATTGATATACTCTGTAAGCATTTAGTAAAGTGACAAAAAATATCATCACACACACAAACTGATAGACTTGGTGAGAAATTTCTCAAATCAATTGAAGGTATGTTAGAAATACTATAAAAAAATAAATTTAAACTCTTGAAATAATATAAAAATAATTTAAATAGTTTAACAAGTAATTCCTATTTCTAGATTACTCACTTTTTCAAATTTATATTAACAAATAATTCTATTTTAAAATTCTAAACATAAGTGAAAAAAATAAATTCAAATGAAAGTGAATATATTTTCTCTTTAAATTGTTAGGAAATATACCTTAGAAAACCACATGAAAAATATATACAATATAATAATTTAAATCACATATTTAGCTAAAACTTTACATGCAATGAACCTTTCATTAGTATCCAAAGTCTTCCTTCACTGAGATATAATTTAGATGAAACATGAGTTGGAATGCATTATTTTCTAAATATTTAATGCCTTAATTGTTAAAAAACAAAACTAACAATATTTATCTTCAATAAGTAAATAGGTAATAAACATGTGTATGTGTGTCTATGAAAAAAGGAAACAAAGAAAAATACTTGACAAAGTGTAAAGATCACTTTTAAGGTGACAATATTATAGAAATTTAAGATCATACACCCATAACTTTTGAAAAATAATCCCAATATATAAACATATATGATGGTTAAAGTTTGGATGACATTAAGCAACCATAACGATCTCTTAGGATGCACATAAGCACGATCCATCTGCTTACATAGTACCACGATAATCATTGGTAGCGCTAAGTAGACCTCTTTAAGTGTAAAGTCATAGATCTACAAGAAGCATATATAGTTCAGTCTTCAAGGGAACGTAGGTATGCGTAACCGCGAGTGACATGGGGTTGGCTTGATCAAGATTAAGCCATGGCTACTATATGCTATACACCCATATATGCACTTGAGCGCTGTGATTGGTGTTTGAACACAGAAACATCATATGACAATGCAATTAACAAAGTATCTTAATGGTGATATAAGGAGACAAGTTAGATGTCGTGGTGGATGGATCATATTATAAAGCATGGAAAAAACATTTATTATTCACTTATGTTCTTCACATCGACGGAAACAGAAGACAAGACTATCAAATTGAATATTGAAATAATTATAAAAAGCTCAAAATATTCAGCCATGGTCTCCTGTAGCAAACATGCATTGTTGCAAAAAGCTTAAAAATGCAAGAGACAAGATATGTGAATCAAATTAAGAATTCATTATCGGGTAATCTAAGAAAATTAATAGGTATTGTTTATTTCTTAAAGTATATTGCATAACTTTTATTAGTGTTGTGTCTCTGTTTCGTTGAAATCATGTTATGTGTCTTATTTTTTTAAAAAAATAAAAAATAAAATAGAATCATGTCCAAGATGAAATAATGCTGACAGAAGAACAATTGATCAGAATAATTTGAGGAGGCATGATGAAACAAATTATGAAAAAAGTGGCAGTTCTGTATTATAAAAATTGCATTGAAAAGCATCAATTTTGTTCAATTTTTTTGGTTTAATAAAAGATACATATATGTTATCATTGAGTTCATATCATATCTATTATTTTATATTGTTCATGTGATTCAGCTTTTATTCTAGCCCTTACACAATACTTACATGTTCACTATTCTCGACCATGTATCTTTATCGATTAGTTGCCACAATGATGACCTTTACATGTATAGTACCTATAAAAATTGGTTATTTCAATATGACATTCAAGTAAATGATGACTCATCATACACTCAAATTGACAGAATCTCGGTTAGCAATTTCTCCAATCAATTTTAGCTATGATGGAAATGTATTACTATAATAATAATAATAATAATAATAATAATAATAATAATAATAATACTAATAATAATAATAATAATAATAATAATAATAATCATATTCAAACTCCTATAATCTAGCCGCGCATATGCGCGGGCCGCCATCCTAGTTTATTTTAGATAATCAAAGGTAGAAATCAATCGGAGCCCTTGATATTATGAAATTAGAAGCCAATACAAAAGAAAAACTAAATAAATGCTGCCAGCCCGCTGCCTATATGGCAACCGGAAATCCGTCTCCCATTCCTTCGCTGCGATCGCCTTCCAAAATCAAGCCGGAAATCCCTCCCGACATGGATTGGCACATGGTCACACAATCAGTTGTACCCACATGATATGTTACGTGTTTATAGCACGTTATTTAGATTTGGTTGCACCAAGTGTTCTAAAACTATCTCCTCATGTCTTTTTCTTTGACTGGCAATGTATGTCACATGACACGTCAATTCATTTTGGTAGAGTGGCATATTGAATTTTTTTTTCTATTGGTACAATTACCATGGCACGCTCTTTTTTTTTTTTTTGTTACATAGTTGGGCACATCCATTGATTTTGGTAATGTCACGTTTCCCATTTTTACTGTGGCACGTTGATTGATTTTGCTACCATTACCATGACATGTTGATTAATTTTGGTAGAATGTCCCAGTGTGAGTTGTTACCATGGCAAGTTTATTGATTTTGGTAGGATGATACCATGCCAATTTTGGTAGGATTTGGTAGGCCAAGACAATCATTAAAAAAATCCTCCAAAAACGATTATACTTGTCAATGGATTATCTTTCCTCATCAAAAAATGACGTCGACAAATTTTCCTACTTGACACTTTCCTCTATTCTCATGGCAACCATCAGCAAAAAAAAAAAAATCAGGAGTCAATATCCCTTCACGTGAGGTTGTTTTTTAAAAAGAATTACTTTCCAAAACAGAAAAAGAAAATAATAAAATTATTTAGACTTTATCTTTTGTCTTGAAATCTACTTCAATAGACGGCCTACAGTTATTTTAGACTATCGGGAAGGCTTCCCCACTCCCGATGGTAGAGCTGGGAAACGGATCCCCTGCCGTGCTTGAGGCAAGGCAGCTTGTGATGTGCCTTCGCCGTGCGTCCGCATGGGCTGGCTCTGCCTCTCCATTTGGGCTGGGTTTAATTTGCTTTTCTCTTAATTGATTAATTAATCTCTCTCTTAATCAGCGGGCTGGGCAGGAAAATCAGCCACCTGAACTTCTCAAGGATTGTTGCTAGCTAACACAATCCATCACTTGTCACTTGCGAAGTAGTAGCTGGTCCATCGACATCCTGTATATTGTGTAGCTAAAAAGGAATTTTTGCAAGCAGAAGCACTGATGGAAGCTGACATATTAAACAGGTTATCAGTGTAGGAGAAGCAAAACTAATACAGGGAGAAGTGAAAGGGTCCTTGGTCTAGTGGTTAAGGCACCCAAGTAGCACCTTTGAGGTTCTGGATTCGACTCCCGGTGGGAGTGAATTTTCTAGGATTTAACGGTATTTGTGCTTTCAGCGGTAGGCGACGTGGCCGTCGATAGCGAGGCGCCAGTGGTGACTTCGTCAATCTGGAGGATTTGCCAGCTCAGTCTTCGAAGGTTGTGAGTGTCTGAATTATACTGTGTATTCTCAAAAAAAAAAAAACTAATACAGGGAGAAGTAGACATGATGTAGGCCTTCGTAGCACGTTTGTTGCCCTTTATCTAAAAAATGCACGTTTGTTGCCGCAGCAAGAACAAACGCAGACCCTGGCGGCAAGGTCTTCACAACAAGCTCGTTGTCACAACTAGAATGAACGAGGCAACGCAGAGCTTAGCGGCGATGTCCATGAGCCAGCGATGCGTCCAATTTGTGGAGATTGGTAATGCAAAGAGAATGTCTATTTTGACGCTAAATCTTGTCTAGACAGCTGATTTCCTTCAAGGTTATGATTATCGGAAGGGAGCGGCTACAGCGCGTCCGTACACACGATTGTGGATCGCGCGTACGCTCCCATGCCCCGCCACGTGTCCAACAACTCGTTTGACGGCCATCGTCCCCGTCTCCGACCACCACCCCCACCCGGAAGCACCGGCCCCCCTCGTGGCCTCCGGCGCCGTCCCCGGCGCTGCGCTGCCCGCACACCCTGCCGCTGCCGCTAACTCGTCGGGACGCGACGCCCCCGCCGCCTACCCCGCCCACCGCCCGCCTGCCAACCGCGGCTCCGGTCCCCCCCCCCCCCCCTGAACCCTTTCTTTTATGTTCAGCGATGGTGATGGCCCCCCGGCCCTCCTCGACAACCCCGGACTCTAACCCCGCCGCCCTCCCCCACCTCCGATGACGTGGTGGCGCCCTCGCCGCCCACCCCGCTCGCAACACCTCTCTATTAGGCCGGGCCGCAAGGTACGCGCGCTCGCTCGTTCACGCTTCGAGACGCGCAATAGACTTTCCGTTATCGGAAGGACTAACAGATGAAAAATGAAAAAAAAAATGAAGCCCAGCCCATTCCATGGAGAGGCAACGGTTGGTCCATAGGCACGTCACAACCTGTAGTGCCTCAAACACGGCAGGGGATCCGTTTCCGGTGGAGCTGAGTGGTTTCTCCCCCCCCCCCCCCCCCCCCCCCAACCAAATCCCAAGGTGGTGTTTTTGCAAATGGGAAATGAGAGGTGGGATTGGGATTGGGAAATGCTCCAAGAGAAAATGAACGGTTGAGATTTAGTATGATGGATAAATGAAGGTTCTAGATTTCTCTTCTCATTTTCCTATCCCAATCCCAATCCCCATTGCCCAATTGCCAAACAACAACCAGATGTGATGCATACTTTCATATGGCACATGATTTAGCACTTCAATGCCTCTAAAAATAATAGATAGATCTGTAAACAAAACTTTTAAGGAAAATTGCATTGGGTTGCGACACTGAAAGATTCTAGTTTAGAAATTTACCATCAAAAGATTTTAGTTCACTTTAGTACCAGAGAAAGTTCCTCCGTTTAGAAATTTACTACTCGGTCACGTTTTCCATCCACCTGCCTTTGAATGCTTTTAGATAATTACAGCTTCTGCCATCGTTCACCAAAACTAGGAAGGACAAGCTGGTCATTAACCACCTTAGAATCCGAATTCTAGATTTTAAGAATCCTAGATCGAAACACCATCAATTAATAAGGTTATTTTTAGAAGCCAGATTATAGATCACTACATCTAGAACCCATATTCTTAGAAGCAGTAGGGGATCCTGATCTCATAAAAAAAAAAAAGCTATAGGGATCCAAACACCACTTTAGTATGCCTAATATAAGCTTGCCCTTACTGGATCATACTTTTAGGAATACGAGTGAAACTGAAAAGAATTTTCCTTCGTTTGACTTTGAAAAAAAAAAAATCCATGATTTACTAGCGGGAGTGAAAGCAAGAATTTTTTTTTGATGGAAACTAGCAAGAAATTTTGATAATATTCCAAGAACATTTCCAAAAGAAACAAAGAACGTCATGCACTGATACTCAATTTGATATTTAAGGATGACGATCAAATGACCAATAAGCTACCTTTTTATTGACATATTAGATATTAGCACTTTGTTTTATTTATAATTCTGTAAGGGCTCGATTGGTACTTCATATCCTCTCGCTTTAGTTTTGGATTCACATAGATTTGCAGAGAAGAAAACTATATGTACCTTTTGTTCTGGAGGTATTCCCAGAGCTTATGGATGAGCTCTTGATCATTCAAGGAAGATCGGGTATCCATCGCTGGATTTACTTGAAGGAACACATCCATCAGGGCCGTAGTGGATGAATTTCGGCCCACGGTGACGGAAGCATGGCACTCGAACTGCCTATGAAGCTCTTCATATACCTTCGTGGCAAGAGTAGTCTTGCCGATGCCTCCCATTCCCTGTACTGACACTACCTTCCTCTTCTTATGCGTGTCTTTCAGATGCATCTCAAGGTTTTCTCTTGGACCATCTATACCGACCAGGACTGCCTTCTCCTCCAAGAGCAACTGATAATCGACGGCAACCTTCTCGCTGGGTGTAGCATCAGAATGTTCGGCGTCAGAAATAGCAGCTTTGCCAAGAAGGTTGTACCTTTCATTGCGGGCGCACGCTGCTTCGATCTTTGCCTTGAACCTGTCAATTTGTTGTTGTAACTCCGTCTCCGATTCCACCAATTTGGTCGCCAGCTTCAGATCGATCCAGTCTTCTATGTTGTACACCAGCTCGCGGATCTGCTTCATCCACTCCCTGACTTGGTTATGTGTTGCTCGTCCTCTGGCAAATTTGTTCACGAGATTCGCTCTAAGGCTTTCTAGATCTCGCAACAAGGGGCCAACCATGGGATAGCTATTCATGGCTTTGTTTAGCTTGTCGACAAGTGAGTCGATGGCCCCATTCGAATAGCACACCGTAGGTCGACCCTCCATCGTCTCTCTCGCTCAACAAAGTATGGTTTCAGCAAACCAGCGTGAAAGAGAAGGAAAGATTGTATCTCTGTTCCTGTGCTTTAAGGGAGCTCGAGAAAAGGAAAATTGTGTCAACCGGGAAAAAAAGAGAGTCACATGCTCTTATTGGAACCAATTGTGCGCCGCTGCAACAGGCACATTCTGTATTCAACAATCGCAGATAAAAAAAAAGGATTTATCTCATTGGACACAGTCACCGGCCGCCACGGTGCGTTACCATGTTGTGCGATTGGGACTAGGCGTGGGAGGATAGGGTCAGGGCCAGGGGTATATTACTACACCTATTTGTCTTTTCCATGTCAATGGCCAGAATTAGCACTACTTACCCAGCTAACGGGCTTAAAATTATCCAACATATTGCACATGCTTTTAGGTCAATTAAGTGCTACTTTTAGTAATAATAGTCATGAGGATCTAAATAGGGTCTCAAGAGCAACTCCAAGAGAATAGCTAAAAATGTACTCTAAATTTCTTGATTTAGCTATTCTTTAAAAGAAAATATCCACAAAACAATTTCTCTAATCCAACAGCCACTGTAAATTTGCTAATAAAGACTAGCTAATGGCACCGGCTCTCCAAAAGTAGCTAGCGATATTTCAGAATAGAGAGCCACTAAATTTAGAGAGTGGGTTAGACAATCTGTTGGAGGTACTTTTTACTAAATAGCTATATTTGACTCTACAATCCTTTTTTGCTATTTTCTTGGAGTTGCTCGGGTGTTTCCTCCGTCTCAAATGTATGACACAATTGACTTGTTTCTGTCTGGTTTACAATTTTGACTGCCATATACTATTAACATAAAATACAATACTAGTAAGTTTATTGTTGTGAATGTACTCTTCAGACGAATCTAAACGTGTGAATAATGTTTCTAAACAGAAAGTAAATCCTACGGATGATCAAAGTTTTTAAATCTGGTCAAAGGGTCATATATTTAATAACCAAAAGAGTATCCTTTACTTTAACCGTTGGTTTTGAACTAACCAACTTAAAGGAAAGCTACCGGTGGAAGTTACTTCGTTATTAACAACTAGTGCTATATAAATCAAGTCTGAAGCGCTCCCTCCGCTTTCACTACTCATCCATCCTTCTGTTCTGTACTTTCGAGTGTATCATTCCAAACACAAAAAGTGGGGAACGAGAGCAGAGGACCAGGGGCGTGATGGACCCTGTTCGCTGTGTGCTGGCTGCACTAGGGGTTCTCCAGAAGTCAGTTAATCTGGTGCAGGCGCACAGGATACAGAACACCCAGTTAGCGGATGGTGTCGACGAAATCCGGAATGATATCCGCATTCTGGTAAAGGGGGATATGGCGGACTCTGACGCGCTGAAGCTGCGTGAGTTGGCTTATGACATCGAGGACTTCGCACTTAGTCTCTGGGTACCCGGAGCATCTGGCCCTATTCTCTCTGGGGTCGCACTGAATCCAGTTCCTCTGTACCTTGAAAAGATCAAACATTTCAGGAACAGGATCCAGAAATTGGAGGAGCGGAATCAGAAAAGCCCCGAATCGGTGCCGGAAAAAGGCGCAGGCAGTTCGGGTACTACGTCTGGTTCCGGTCCCTTGTCATCTGTAGTTGATGGACACCGAGATACTCCAGTGGCTAATCTTGTGGGCATTGCGAAGCCCAAAATGAAGCTTCAGGAGCTGCTCCTTAAGTCAGTTTCTGGGCAAGATGCAGGGCAGCTGAAGGTGATCTCCATTGTGGGATGCCCCGGCGTGGGGAAGACTGCCCTTGCGAGAGCAGTACACGACCACTATGGTGAGTCAAGTGCCTCTGGTGATTTCGACTGTGTTGCTTGGGTTGAGGCGTCGGGATGCAACAATAAGAGGGTCCTGCTAGGGAAGATTCTAGAAAAGGTTCAAGAAGACCTTGCAAGCAGGGCTGGTGCTACTCTTGTTCCGACGGAAGGCGATGGTAATGGCAACGCCGCAACAACAGATCTCGGTGTCATTCTGGCCGACAAGAGGTCTCTCTCTCTCTCTCTCTCTCTCTCTCTCTCTCTCTCTCTCTCTCTCTCTCTCTCTCTCTCTCTCTCTCTCTCTCGCCATATTTTCATTTTTTAGCTTGAATGCATATATAAATTGTAATAAACTTGTATGCGTGATGGCTAATCAGCTTTAATAATTTGTATATAGCATTTTTGCATTACATGGTAATATTGATTATTCAAAATGCTATTTAGATCATCAAAAGTTTTTCCGCGCTTAAATTCTTAACCCATGAACATAATTACATTTCAGTAACCACCAAAGACCGAATTACTAAAAGCTTCGTCCCCCTAGTGATATATGTATTCCTTTCTTTCATACTCATGTTTTTTATATTAATTCTTATATAAACTTATCCATTGCTTGAAAACATTTTTGTAATATTTCTGCATTATTTGTATGTATTTAATGCTGTATATTTCAAGAACAATGTTCAATCATGGATATGTTGTGATAAGAGCATCCCCAGCATGTCCTCTATGTGGTCCCAGTCCCTTAAAAACTGTCAAAAAAATTGCCAACCCTCTCCAGCATATTCTTTATCCCATCTCTTTTTCCTCTCCCTGCTTGCGACGCTGGCTCTCCAACCACCTCACGCTCACTCTCAGAACGTGGTGCCCATTCTCGCGAACGAGCTGGATGCCTGCAGCAATGGCCGTGGTGCGGGCGCCATGGTTGGTTGCGGGCGGGGCGGGGCGGGGCGGGGCATGGCTTGCACGGCCACGCTCCGCATGGTTGAGGCAATCCCGGTGACCAGGCAGTGAATGCAGGGACGGGCGGAGGCGGGTCTCGTGACGGGCGAAGCCGGAAGAATAAGAAAAGCATCGGCCATGTGATTGTTTTTGCATGAACCTTAGAACAATATAAGGAATGAATTATAAGTACTCTGCTGGGCATTACTTATATTATATGGGCATATAAGGGATGGGTTATAAGGAAAGGGAACTGCTGAGGATGCTCTAACTCCTTGTGACACAAAATTACATGATATGGAAATAGGACTTGTTTCTCTTGTATAAAATGTAAGTTTACCCCTGAAATTTTGTGGTCAATTTGCTTTGCAAGGTACTTCGTCTTTATTGACGATGTGCAGCAAGAAAAAGTGTGGAAAGATACAGTACTTCATTTCCCTGAAAATGGAAAGAGCAGCATGCTAATTGTGACCACGAGTGCTCATTCAGTCGCAGATGTTTGCAGCTCTGGCAGTTACGTGCACACAATGCAATGTCTTCCGCAGGATGAATCTGAAGAGCTATTCTGGAGGAAGGTTTATGGCTGTCAAGATAAACCTGGACGTGCCTTGCGCGATGGCTCAAAAAGCCTCATCCGCAAATGTGATGGTTTACCACTGGCACTGATTACAGTGTCAGAGCATTTGAGCATAAGAACAAAAACATTGGACCGCGCTTACTGTTCCAAGGTGGGCGAAGAACTTGGTAGCCACTACCTAGCGGGTATAAAGGCAGAAGATGAATTTAGGGAGCTGAGAAGAGTGCTTGGTCAGTGCTACGAAAGCCTGCCTGACTGTGACCACAAGACCTGTATGCTTTTTCTAAGCATATTCCCGAGGAACCACCCAATCAAGAGCAAGAGTCTAGTCAGGAGACTAATAGCTGAAGGGTTGGTTGCCTGTCATGGCCAAGATTGTTTTGATGAATTCATCAAGGCGATGGACCTTTGCCAAGAATGTTTGGAAGGGCTGGTCAGCCGATGTATTATCGAGCCAGTACAGTTTTGTAGCTGTTCCAATGAAATTAAGAGTTGTCGAGTTAATAATGGTGTAATGCTGGAGTTCATCATCCACAAGTCACAGTCTACTAACTTGGTCACTCTGATTCGGGAGTCGGAGGTTGTGCATAACACAGACGGGCGCATCCGCCGACTTTCTGTTCAGTCTAGCACCAAAGAAAAAGTTCTCGAAGTTGAAAGGAAAGTTGGATTATCTGATATAAGGTCGCTAACAATATTCAGCAGTAATCTTTTCATTCCCTCTTCCCAGAAAAATAATCTTTCCGTTCCCTGGAGAAAAAGAAGTGAAATTTTCGAGATAAGGAAATGCAAATTCCTGCGACTCCTCGATCTGGAAGGATGCAAGGAGCTTGACGGGGAATTTCTTGTTGGTGCATGTGGATTGGTCCATCTCAAGTATCTCAGCCTCAGGAAGACCGATGTGAAGAATATTCCGAGGGAAATAGAGAATCTGCGCTGTTTACAAACGCTGGACATCCGAGAAACAAGGGAGATAAAATTGCCAATCCAAGTCATCATGCTGCCAAAGCTAGCTTTCCTGTTTGGCCGGTTTGTGCTGCCTGATATGACCAAAAACACTCAGGAATTCTTGTCGACAAATAGTGAACTGCACACATTAGCTGGTTTTGTAGTCGACAAGCCGCAGGGTTTTCAACAGATTATACTTGAGGCTAGAAATTTGAGGAAGGTTGAAGTTTTGTTTAGGGATACTTGCGCTTTCCCTAAGCCTCAAACTTCAGCCAAGCAAAAGTTAGTTGCTTCGCTTTCAAAGGTAAGAAAAATGCTGGTACCACCATCCAATCCAACACCAGCTGCCAACCTAGTACAGAGTAACTCCATGGCCTTGGTCTCAAGCAATCCTCAAGATGATTTTATCGTGTCTCTTCAGAAGCACTTTACCTCTCTCGACTCTTTGTCCATACATTCGAGTCAACTGAACCAAGACATCCTTGCTTCCCTAGAGAAGGGACCTTGCAAAATAAGTTGTATGAAACTATGGGGGAAGTTGGGCAAGCTTCCTGGCATAGACACGTTAAGTCAGCTAAATACTCTTAGCAAACTGCAACTTTCGTACACAGGACTCACCATCGAAGATTTATCTACCCTACAACACATACCTTGCTTGGAATATCTGAAGCTGCAAGATAATGAAAAAGGTTCCTGGGGTGGTAGCTTCGTTGTGCGTGCAGATGGATTTGAAAGCCTACGGAGGCTATGCTTTCAGGCCTCAAAACTTCCAAAATTGCAATTCGAAACCGAATCCATGAAAAGTCTATCCTCCCTTCACCTGCTTTGTCCTGATATTCTTCGTATGCAAGTGGCTGAAGAAATCAGTAAAAACATCTCACATATTACAAGTCTCAACGAGGTGATACTACATTCTTCTGCTACCAGAGAGATGGTGGAAGCTTGGGAAACAGCGGCAAAGAGCAACTCAAACAGGCCGTGTGTAAAGAAGCATCAACACCAATCAGCGTAGTGGTGTGACCTTGAAGCAGCAGCACATGTTCGTTGCTTTATCCTGTAATCAGCACATGTTGGTTGAAATTACTGAATCAAGAGTGCTTCATATGTTGAGCTTCTTGAGTGTTATCATGTCTATACTAGACGCTGCGGCGCGCCCTTGGCGCGCCCATCTCTCATGGTATACGAGGACTGCTAGCGTTGCTTTGGAGGTGGCTGGGTAAGCAGGTCAGCGATACGGTAGCAAATACACAACTGAAGTCCTGAGCATCAAGGTCAAAACCTGCCGCCATGGGAGAAGACTTTGAAAGGGCCAGACCTGCCGCCATGGGAGAGCTGACATTTGTGGCTAAGGAACCATTTGACATGAGCTGCATTAATGGTCTTGGAAAAATATTGTCAACTGAATTATAAACACCTAATACACCCGTGGACTAAGCCACCGTACCATTTAGTCGCCGTGGAAACGGTCAGAGCACCTTATCATGCACATGGACCAATTCAACTTTGAAATATTGTCAAATGAGCTATGAACACTTAATGCTTACATGGACTAAGCTACCATATCATTAAATCGACATCAAATCATAGTACCTTCTCATGCATGTGTACCAATTCAACGACCACTTTCTGGCTTGCACAAATGTCTGTGCAGTTTGACATACGGATGGTATGGAGCTGCCCAAATGTCAATGACATTTGACTTTGACATACGGGAAGGGACAATGTCAAATCTCCAGGCAGGTGTATTTCTCCAGATACATTATGACATAGAAATATTTCTCGTCACAAGACGGCTAACACAAAAAATTTCAGAACTCTTGATGTTCATGTGCTGATGTTCCACGCGCCGGCGCAAGACGCCATCCAGCACCGCGAGACCCTCCTCGCTCGTGCCCTTATCGACACCGTAGCCCGTCCGACAACGATAATGTAATACTGTAGCCCGCACCATGATATAGACAGGCAACAGCGCCAAAAAACAACCACCAGCCATATCAAAATGCAACAAATGACGTTATTTTCTTATCACTATCACAATCATAGTAATATGCTACAAGTCAGACAAACACCAGGATTTTATAACACACTAACCTACTCTATTCAAATTATCACGTAAAGGCCACCATATCATCTCTACTTTGTCATTAAGGATGGCAGGAGACCCGGATAGCTAGGGATCACTTAGCCTTCTTCACAGAACCACCTCCCTTCTCAGCAGCGTCATACTCATTGCTGGTGATCTCAGCCAAAGACCTCTTTCTCGAGACAACTTTCTCAAGGGGCGCGTCCACTATTACACCCGGCGAGGCCCGCGCGAACCCATGGGGCGGCTGCTAGAAGCGCTCCACGGACCGTGCCCCGGTGTGCACGACGTCGCGGTTCCGGCCGGCTAGCGTGGCCCTCCGTCGAGCTCGATGAACGGCCCCTCCTCTTCTACCGATTGCATGGGAACCTTACCGAACGACGAAAGTAACGTATGGATGAGGAAGATTCGAAGAACATGCAGCGCTTGAAGCAGCAGCTACGGTCCGGTGAGGAAGACAAGCTGGTCTCCGGTGCCGCTGGTCTCTTGCTGCCGCCGTTCATGCTTTTGATGCCGCCATCAAACGTTATGTTACTTTGTCAAATTCGTTACAGAAGCAAGGCATATAATACGCAAATAACAGCTCTAAAAAATACTAACAACGTACAACTAAGTGATAAACCCATGTCGGCGAGATGTATGGGCCAGTCACGACGAGGCCACCGCCTCGTCACCGTCGAGGTCGTCGTTTTCTCTAGCCCTCCGCCACCGCTGCCGACGCGTCTGCCTGCTCTTCACCGCCGTCGAAGTTGCCGACGTTGACCCCCCTGCCGTGCATCCGCCGGAGCGCCGCAACCGTGTCAGTGAACGCGCGGAGGATGTCCTTATGCACCGCCCGGTCGTTGAGCTCGAGGTAGCAGAACAGCAGCTCCTCCATCAGGTCCCAGTACACCGCCGGTGCGCGCGCTGTGACATCGTCATCGTCTCTCCCCGCGCCCTCGGCCTCACGTCGCATGGTGTTCACCATCTCCCGCATCGACCGCCGGAAGTCCTCGTACGACGCCGTCACCACCTCGCCGCCGCCGCCACGGGACACCGCCTTGGCCGGCGGCGGCACGTCGTCACCCCTGCAAGAACGCACGAAGGCGACGGGAGCAAACGTTGCGAAGGCAAAGAAGGAAGTGGAAGGGATGGGGATGATCGGACAGGGAAGGGGGTCAATTTATAGAACAACGTACGCAAAGAAGTCAGACACACTGACATTTTCGCTAGGACAAATTCAACAAAGTAGGGCAGGGGGTCATCTTATAGAGCCCAGACGGGGAAAGCGTCAACCATGGAAGTAAATTCACTCTTCCAAAGTCATCATCGGGCAGCCCATGGTTGACAAAACGAAGCAGATGGTTGACAAAATGAATGACAGGTGCCAGATGGTTGACAAAATGAATGACAGGTGCCAGCATCGCAGCGGACGCGCGAAAACGATCGTACGGAAGAAATTTTTCAGGTGACGCGGACGCAGGAGGGCGGGCGAAACCTATGCAGGATTTATCTTCTTAGATGTACTGCAAAGCTGTTTGCTATATAAGGAGTCATAAATTTCATAAAACCATAGCTTATGTCTGTTCCAATTGCAAAAAAAATCAAGTATATTTTGGCTTTTGCCATTTAATATCAATTCCTTCCAACTATGAATATGATATATGGATCAACACTTATTCATAAATTCCAACAATGGTTGTGGCGGCGTGGTTGTCACCATTGATTTGATCATCAACGGAATCAACTTATAAGATGCATGACCATATAATACCTAACATAGTATCTGCAAGCCAAAGTTGTAAGACTTCCCCCTAAAAACAAAAATTCATATAAGTTCATTGATAGTGAATTTAAGCTATCTTAATATGTCACTCAAATATCATTAATTTTTACGAATTTTTTGCTCCTACAGGTCATGGTTATTTTTTTTTGAACAATGACAAAAGTAGCTACATTTTGAGACTCTCATAGAGTGATTATTTGCATAATAATGGCCTTAAGTAATCTACGGTAAGTTAATTTGTGTTAGGGAAAAATGCCAGAGCACTCACGTTTACATGGCCTTGTCTATGCATGCAAAACGTGTCTAACAACAATTTTCAGTGTGATTTTTTTTTCTTCCTGGTCGCCAGTAGGTTCCCATCCATATCACCCTGGTTCATTGCCACGTGTGGAGCGAGGTCCTACAGATGAGTGAAGGGACTCAAGGTCCTACGCAATTTACTCCCTTCAGATACGGCAAGTATAGACACCATAGATATTTAACATCCATGGTGTCACCGTTGATATTTAACATTCACATCCATGACTTCCTCTTCTGATTGCAGAACTCCATTGCGCCCAGCAAGAACGGATCAAGACTTCAGTGATAGTTAAGAGTTTGGAGCCTGAAGATGACTGATTTACAGCAACGCTGATATGGCTTGGGGAGTCTCAGCGATGCCTTCATTTGACACTTTTGTCTCGACCTGCAACCGCAGTATTCTCTTTTCCAGGAAACATAAATGTTTTTATATTTCCAAACAAATAAAGAAATAATAATCAATTAAAATAAATGTTTGGCATGATGTGTAGGTACCATGCACATAATAAATGTTTTCCCTGAATGTTTTTCTCATTTAGTCACCCTGGAGTGCGTGGACTCCAGAAGCTGTAATGGTATTACTTAATGAATAAAGCTCTCGCCTTTTCAGTCGCAAAAAAAAAGTAGTGCTGGGAAAAAAACCAATCCATCGACACTGAAGGTTAAGGGAATGGAGTCCACATGCTCTGGTATAGCAAGTAAAGATAGGCACCAAACTAAAACCACAGTGTGAGATAGCTGTCTCATATCCGACTTCTAATCACCCAGCCGTACGCTCACGTGTCTGTAGAACACACCGCACGGCACACTTGTACGTCACATGCGTCGCGAATAATGATTTATATCTGTGGAATGGAGGGTCGGACGATGAAACGTCGGAGAAAGACTTGTCAGCTGTCGTCGTGTGAGAGTTGCACTGGCCGACGGCTGCTTTGCCGTGCGACGACCGGCGGCAAAACCTTACCTCGACTACACGGTGCTCAAAAGAAACCACACATAGCTACATCAGATTCGTTGCACGACGACTCGTTGGAGATGGACTCGCTGTCGTCTTGCCAGATCGACCTGGACTCACCGACGGAGGCTTGCCGTGCGACGACCGGCGACAAAACCCTACCTCGAGTATCCGAGTCAGGACGAAGCTCAAAGAAGACCGCACAATGGTATATATGGTTCGTGGGTTGGCAGTTATCCTCTTCCAGGGATGCATGCATTTTGGTCCATACATATGAGCGCGCCCTTGAAATTTCTTCTCGTCTAGAAACTCTTGTCGGAAGTACGGCGTTGTTGTTGAGAAATTGGTACTGAATGCACAAGACTAATTAGGTTTTTACAGTATCTGCTATTATTATTTTTCTGGTGAGTTGTGCAGCATCTGTTGTTATAGGGAAATCATAATACAAGATTTTGTCGAGAAGTGTGTTTCGTCTTTGGCGAAATTGTCAAGGATTATGACAGTTGAGTTCCGCTGCGGTGCCCTCCTGAAAATACTCGAAGCAGAAGGAACGGGCTGGAATAAGGGGCTTAGTTGGACCTAGATTTAGATTTTAGTGCCAATCCAAAGCACACAAGATGAAATGGCCAGTGGGTCGTGCTCGATTGACCTTCGTCGATCTTTGTTTTTTTAGAATAGGGATTTTTATTCCAACAACCTATATAACATGTGTTAATGTAGACTGTCATAACCCATTTCTGAAATATGTTGTACATCATGTATCAGTCCCTGGATCGGTAGCTGATACGCACAAGAACACAAATATGATAATCTAAAGCATACTTTGAATAGATAAATAAGTACAATACCTGATATAGGACCCTTAGTGGCGGTACGACAAGGACTTATAATTGTCCAAGTCCATCCGACCCACTAACGGTAAAGCAGACAGCGGAAACCATGGCTCAAAGCCACAACAGACTTGAGATGCAGAACCGAAAACCCAATCGTCGTCGTCTTCTACGAAGTCTTCTCCTACTAAACCAACAATCGCAAACGCGTGAGTACATAAGGTACTCAGCAAGCCCTACACTACACAAGGGGATATATGCATGCATACTTGGTCTTAGCAAGGAGGAGGCTATATGATTTATTTGCAGCAAAGCAAACTTTATGCAGGGTTCACTAAAGTAAAACAAGGATTCATAGAAAAACAGAGGAATGATTGTCAATATTTTAGTTAATTGGCCCTGGGGTAGTATGGGCATTCCCGCCAGTTTCCAAGTTTTAGTTGGGTCTTCTGACCTCGAGGATCATACCGACCCGGCACGCTTGCCATCACTTCCAAAACACGGGCTGACTACAACCCACTCACACGCCAAGGAAAGAGAGGTGGCTAATCCATACGTGCGCAACAATAATGTGTCATATGCCATGACAACGTCCATCCAGATGAATTTTACACTCTGCAGATGTCACATCCCAAATTTCAACAATGCATTTAATGAAAATCACCTCTGGAAAATTTCCTATAATTTAGGATCACATTTAGAATTTTCTGAAAATAAAAGTTCATACTTACTAAGCTCAACAATATAGAAAATTGGGAATTTCGGAAAGGAAATAAAAATGGAACTTGCCAACATGGTTGCTAGGCTTAAGAGTTGAATTTATGAATTTTATTCAAATTTATTTGAACCGATTTGGAGTTCATTTGAATTTCATTTGGTTTTCACCGAATTTAGAAAAGTTTAAACGTTTTTCTTTCCCTCTCCCCGCACCTAGGCCGCTTTTCCCGGTCGCGCCACGCCGCCGCCCGCGTGTCCTCCGCCGCCTCGTCACCGCGCCACGTGCCGCCGCACCGCAGCGCAGCATCCCCGCCAAGAGCTCTGCGACGCGCCCGCGCCCGCAAAGTCCTCTCCGCGTCTGAGCTCCGCCTGCAAAGCCTGCGCACCGCCTCGTCGCCCGCGGACCAAACCGGAGCGCCGCCGTGTGAACCCGGCGACTCCCTCGCCAAGCCTGCCGCTCCGCCATGCCTCTGCAGCTGCACCGCAGCTCTGCACGACGCCTCAAGTCCACGAGCAAGTTCCAATGCCGCAGCCTCGCGCTTATCCTCCCGCGCATGCCCGCGCTCGTCCTCACCGCCGCCACTGCTTTCCCACCTCTCCGGCTAACCGCGAGCCTATTTAAACCCCTCCAGACCTTCGTATCACCTCACCGCACACCCAAGACCACTCCACGGTGAGAACCGACCTCCATTGTCTTCCAATTTGAAGTTTCCCCACTTCTTCCCTAACTCCGGCCACCATGTAATTCAACGCCGGTGAGCCTCCACTTCCCTCGCCACCTAGCCCTACGGGTAGATCATGAACCCCTTCACCTCCCACAGCTCACGCGCAGCCGAGCCCCGGGCCGCAACAATGCGTGCACCGAGCGCCGCTCTGCGCCGCCACCTTCGCACGCTGCCGGCCGCCCCCACGGCGAGCTAGGCCGCGCCAGCTAACCACACATGGTCGCCGTCCTCGCGCGCACCTTCCGCACCAACATGAACATCACGAAAGCCACACCTCGCGCACTTCCGCCTACACGCCGCCACCGCGTGAACTCCGACGAGCTGCCACCGCTGCACCGGACCACGCCGCACCTGCTCACCTTACCCCACAGCTCCGCCACGCTGTGCTCTACACGCACGGCAACACGGTTTTCCCTTCCGAGCTGCAGAGACGCCGGCGGTGAGCTCTCTGCTGAGCCTCGCCGGGCCCTCACGCGCGCCGCCGCGCTACCCCCCTGCCGCGCCTGCGCGTGCACCCGTTCCAGTGGACCGCACTCACACATGCGCTGCACGGGCCCGGTTCACCGTGAACCCGTGAACCCCGAGCCGCTGACCACCGGGCCCCAGCTGTCAGTCGCACAGCCGCACAGAAAACACTAGAGCCACACAGCCAGTGTGCACAGGAACCTATTTCGAGCCTTTTCCAGTTTAGAAAAAATCCCCAACAATCCCAGAAAATAGGAAATGACCTGTAGAATCCATTTCTGCCCTTAGATTCTCTAGAAACCCCTCTGATCTATCTGTTTTAATTCATTTGGTTCTTACTTGGATCTTTATTTTATTTCATTTGGTTTATTTTATTTATACGCTAGTATTTACGTAGCGTAATTACGTGTAGACCATGAGGAGCACGAGGACGACCCCGAGATCGAGGGATACGATGAGGAATCCGACCCCGACTTCGAAGGCAAGCTCTACTAATCCGTGATCATGATTGATCCTATTGTTTTCGCATCGCGCCTATATGGCCGTCCAAATTACTATGCATTGATTGTTACTTTACTGCTTGTGTAGCTATGGTCCTACTTGCTTATTGATATTGATGTCTGTTACTTAGACGTTAATATCTGAATCCTTGTTTACCCTTGTTTTACCGTTACCTTGTTAACCCTAGGATACGCTGTCATTTAATGTTTTTATTTAAATGATGCGTAATTACCTTGCTACTAGCATTATGCTTAGGACCCCTTGCAATGTTTCTACATTGCCACAGCTTTACTCACATAATTACTTTTAGAAACGCATTAAAATGAGTTTGGTGTTGTGTGTTGATATATGGGGTGGGAGTAGCAACAAGCTAGGGTGTTGATGATGATGGTGGCGGTGATGGGGTGGGTGGACTGCGAGCAAGGCCACTAGATTTGTGATGGTGTGATAGACCCCTAGTGTGGGATCTGGTGCTTGCTCGGCCATATAAGGACCGGTTTTTGTGACTGTATACATGATGATTTACCGTACAACCATAGAACCTGAATGGGCAGGACCTTTTCCTACCTTCTTGGTACTCCTGCAAGCAAGTTTCACCTGGTGGTTGGTAGTGGCAAACGGTCGTTAGGAGCAAAGTGAATGTGAATCTCGGGCATGAATACCCGCATCTTTGGCCAATGGTGTCGCTCACCTTTATTGTTGTTATGGACGCTCCTAACCGTCGTGGTGGGCTTGTGGGACTACTCAGAGAAGATGGATAAGGCGTTATGTTACTCTCCGCGCAAGAGTGCATAGCCTATGGGGAAAGATGTACAAACTCTGCAGAGTAAAATTCAATCGATTGGACGTTGCCACGGCATTTGGCACATTCATGTGCGTCACATTGATTAGCCACTTTCTTATCCTTTGATGTGTGAAAGGGTGTATAGACGCCCGTGTTTTGGAAGTGATGACATGTGTGCCGGGTTGTTATGACCATTGAGGTCGGAAGGCCCAACTTGGGAACTGGCGGGATTGATTCATTCTCCCCCAGGGCCAACCAACTAAAATATGACTATCAACCTTCTATGTTTTATCTATGTTCCTTGATTGCTAAACCTTGCATAAAAGGCTTTTGCTGCAAATGAACCATTTAATCTTTTCCTTGCTAAGACCAAGTATGCATGTATACATACCTTTGAGTAGAATAAGGCTTGTTGAGTACCTTATGTACTCACTCTTGCTGCTATCCCTTCATTGGAAGAAGAAGGAGAAGACGTTGGTGACGATAATGACGAGTAGGGTCGACGTCTGCTCAAGTTTACCTGTGGTGTTCATAGTGTGTTTTCCTTGCAAGTTTGTTGCTTTCCGGCTAGTATGCTAGCCTCTGCCTGGTTTGTGACTTAAGACCATGGTATGTACCCTATGTTATGTAATATATACTCGTGTATGTGCAATGAAACACTTTGTTTGTCTGTACCAACTACTGATCCAGGGATTGGTACGGAAAACACGTGGATTCTAGAAATGGGGTCCGACAGCAGAGGTTGTATATCTTTTCCCACGGGCTATGCACTCTTGTACGAAGAGTAACATAACGCCTAGTCCATCTCCTCCGAGTAGTCTCACAAGTCCACCACGTAATCACACCCAGGGGCCTGTGACATTAAGGTCACATGCTGGCACTATACACCTGTACTGGATAGCAGGGTATGTCGTGCTCATGTAACTAATGGCAGGATCCTGCAACTCATACAGGACAGGCGGCACTCCCGTGAACTGACAACAGGTTCCGCGAGCCGGATCACGGGTACGTTTACCGAACCTTTTCCTGGGCTTCCGTCGCCTCTACTGGCCTCCAGATGGCATTGCAGGAGTACCAAGAAGGTAGGGTAGGTCCTTCCCATAGGGGGTTCCGTGGTTGTACGAGAATCATTATGTTAACGGGCGTCAGAACCGGTCCTTACAGGGCCGGGCAAGCACCAGATCCCACACTAGGGGTCTATCACACAATCAACACTTCACTAGTGGCCTTGCCCGCAGTCCAACCCATCCCATCATCACTGCCACCATCAACATCATCACCTAACACAGTTGTGCTACTCCCAATCCCAATATATCACACACACCACCAAACTCAGTTAACACAGTTGTAAAACATATATGTGTGTAAGGTGTAGCAATGTAGAAACATTGCAGGGGTCCTAAGCATTCTAGTAGCAAGGTAAAAGTGCCATCGTAAAAATGATGGAACTATCCTAGGGTTACCAAGGTAACACGTAAACAAGGGTAAACAAAGATTCAGATATTAACGTCTAAGTAACAGACATCAATATCAATAAGAAAGTAGGACCATAACTACTCAAGCAGTAAAATAACAAGTAATGCATAATACTAGAGTAGGCTCTATAGGTGCATTGCGAAAAGAGTAGGTTCAATCATGATCAAGGAGATGTAGAGCTTGCCTTCACTACAGTCTTCTTCTTCACGTCCTCGTAATCCGGGTCTTCAGATCCTTCCAAAACGGTTTTGCTATATTCCACTCGAGTGTTTTGTGGCTTCGTGACACTCGATTTTGTGACCGTCCATCTTTTCTGCGATTTATTCCTGTTGTGACATGTGTCCTCCTCTGTTCTGTTGGTTTATCTCTCTTCTTGTTACGTTTGAGCGGCTGTTCATTTCCATTTGACTCCTCATCGTCGGCGACCTGGGAGGGCGGCGAATGGGAGGCGCCGGCTGGTAGGCCGCGGCGGCGGCGGCGAGGCGCTGAGCTGGACGCGGCGGCATGGAGGCGCCGGCCTGGAGGCGGCGACGTGGAGGGCACTGGCGGGAGGCGGCGCTAGGGAGGCCGCGACCTGGATGCTGCGGCGGCCAGGCGTCGACCTGGAGGTGGCAACATGGAGCGCACTGGAGGGAGGCGGCGGCAGGGAGGCCCCGGCCTGGCGGGAGGCGGCGCCAGGGAGGCCGCGACCTAGATGCGGTGGTCGGAGTTCTGCGACCGGGAGGTACTGGTTGTCCTTTTATTGTCTAGTTCTTGCTGCAATTCCATATGGTCGTGACCCTATTAGGGATTTGTTGATGTGTTATTTGATTCTGCATATCAGTCCAGTCAGTTCTCTGTTGCTGCAATTCCATGTGCGTGACCCATAGGGATTTGTTGATGGGCGATTTGATTTTGTTTGTCAGTTAGTTCTCTGTTGCTGCAATTTCAAGTGTGCGTGACCCTATTAGGATCTGTTTCTCTGCTCATCCCCTTAGGTTTACCTTTAATTACTGTCCATTGCTTTGTAGTTTTGTTTTCAGGTCTGAAGAAATGTCAATAGGCTCCTGCAGTAACGAAGACCGACTTGTTTGTTCCTTGTGTAGTGTATCCAAGAGAGCTTTCTGGTGGCTTGTCTCAAGTGATTTAAAATTCATTACCTTGTGACTGATCATGACACCTTCAATTGATTAGTTTATCAATTGATGCTTTGCTTGGCTTCAGTCTAGTAACAATAGTTGTATAGTTGTTCTTATCTGTTAGCAACTGAGCCTGGTGATTGCATAGAAATCATTACTATGTCTCTATCTTCATTTCTCATACATTGGGTCGGGTTTTGTCTATTTAATCGTCGTAGTTGCTCATTTCATTTCTCTGTGAGGTGAGTTTGTTGCTTCTGCTTCTAGGGTTCATCCTCACTCCCATTTTTGTCTTAGGATTTTTTGTTGTGAAACATCATTTCCACCAGTTGAATTCGATTCAAAGTTTTTCCTTTTGTCACACTCATTCGCTTTGATGTGCTTGACTGTCCCTTGTTATAGGAACTTCTAATTGTTTGATAGCTTTGTTGGAGTGGGTTCTGGTGCTCAAAATTTGTTCACAAAACCTTTTTCTGTAAGATTTATTTCTGGAAGAAATTTCTCAAACTACTTTGTTTACTTTCTTTATGCCTAACTACCTGACATTGTGTTTCATGTAAAGAACCTTCTATTTTTGTCAACATATGTCATTTTTGAATTATCACTAAATCCAGTGATCCTCTATCTTAATCTGAAGTGAAAAGCAAATATTTGGAAATCTTTTTTCTGCATTTGATGATTTAAACTGATCCCACTAATCCAAAGCATATGTCCTGTTTTCTAAAGAGTTTTCATAGGACCTGATCTCCCTTTTGAAATAACAGTTGACATGAATAAGATTGTCAAGGAAGATGTTATTTTCTATTTACATCATTCATATTTTAGCTCTAACCTAAAATTTACTCTTGGTCTAGTCTGATTTCCTCATCTTCTATGTTTTCTTGGAGGGACTTCAATAAGATAACAAATTTCTATTTTATCATGTAATCTGTAGGAAATTTTTCACTTAAGGAAACACCAATTACCAGTTCTAACCATTCATCCGTAATACAGATACAATTTGTTAGAGTTACAGTTCTGAACTGCTAATATTACACCTCATTATTCATGTAATTTTAGTTTGTGTGCACTGTAACTTTTATTTTAAAATCAATGTAGCTGTAATTGTGATGTGTGGTACCTATTTTATCATATATTCATATGGCATTAGGTTACTGTAGACCTCTTGACGGATACCCAAATCAGGGTATCCTGATCTAGGATACTTAATCCCGCTAACCGTCTCAGCTTAAATTGTGTAGGGCCCACAGGAACAGGTGCATGACAACAGAGCGCTCGAGGGGCCCACGGCCGACCCCGAGGGCACATACAAGTTCCGCCTCGCCCGACCCCCAGTCGGGCGGGCCCACGACTTCCGCCCCGCCCGACCCCGAGTCGGGTGGGGTCCACAGACTCCGCCTCGCCCGACCCCCAGTCGGGCGGGCCCACAACTTCCGCCTCGCCCGACCCCCAGTCGGGCGGGCCCACAAGCCGCGCTTCGCCCGACCCCGAGTTGGGAGACTTCGTCGAGAAGATTTTCCTCTGACAAGGAGGACAGGCATTTACGACGAGTAGCTGGGGAGCCTTAACTCTACCCAGCAACTCATATACTTGCAGGCACGCGATCTGGCCTGCACAGTGGCACCCGTCCCATCTCGCGGCGCCGCCTGACACCTCGAGTACAGCAGCGGGATGGCTACGACATCATCATCACCCTGAACAGGGACGAAGACCGGACCGGCGACAAGACGGCCGCGACAGTCTGGGTTGACATCTCGACCACCTGCCCGGCGACCGGGCTGACAGGACGCCGCCTGACTAGGGCCACAGTGGCAGCTAGGGTTCAGACTAGTGCGGCGTGTAGCCGCGCTAGCCCACAACTCGAAAGCCCCGTTCCCATTTGTAAACCGGCTCACTCCTTGACTATAAAGGGAGAGCTGGGGGGGATCGAAGTTCGAACAGACACAGACATAAAAATACACACGAAGAGGCTTGGAGTCTTTCTCCTCCCTCGTCAACACTTGTAGCTCCCCTCTGCAAGTCGGAACACGAACCACCCACGAACTGGACGTAGGGCATCGATTGCCTGAACCAGTATACATCTCGCCTCTCTCACAAAACCCTCGCCATCATAGAAGATTGTTAGGCGCCGTAGTTACAAATTTACTTGTCGGCCGGTTTCTTAACACCGACACCTCTTCAAGATCTGCAGTCATTTCTAGGACTCTAAAGAATTTTGTGAAATTGGTTCTAATTAGTGAACCTCTTTGGGGTTTTTCATTTGGAATTCATCACTGATGATGTGGTGAGATTGCACTTCACGAATCGTGATTTGTGAAGCTCATTGGGTTGGTTTCTATTAAATTCTTGGGAGCCTGCATATTGTTTTCTAGCTCTTTGTTCTTGTGCATCCTCTGCAGGTTAATTTGTTGATCTGGGTCTCCCTCTTGTGCAGATGCCTGCACTCGTTTCTTCCTTCATGGTTTTAGGTCTGAAGAAATGGACAACTAGCCATGGCGCTCGGCTTGGTTGCGTGTGTGCAGCTCATCTTGGTATGGAGGCTCATGTTTTTGGTTGTGAAGGTAGTCAAATTGGCAAGTGCCACAATGCTCATTCTCGGAGTAAGCATTGTTTGAATTCCTTGGTTTCCTGGTAGCTCACGTAATGGGGATCATGCCATTTTAATGTTGCAGACCGTGGCACTATGTCACCCTAAATCACATGGAATAAAATTCGTAAATTTGGTTGCTGTCATTTGAGGATTTAAATAGTATCAATTAATCTGTTGTCCTCTTCTTAGATAGCTGTATTTTGGAATCTACCACTATGTGTTTTTCTTTATTCCACAGATTGCTCAAGATGATTGTTAGTTCTTTGCTTGTGTTGCGCTTCTTTCTTTCTGTGTCGGTCCTAAGACACAGGCCATAAGTTTGGCTCTCCGCTTCAACACGTAGAAGAGTCAGATTTTCTTTGTCAGGCATTGCTTGTAGCAGCACTGTCATATTGAATATTGCATTCTAATTTTGTTCTAATGGATGCAAATTTTCTGACTATTTGCATCCATAATATACTTCTGAGTATTTGTCTTTTGAATATGCCTTTTGCTGTGTAAGTTTGATTGTAAGCTTATGTATCTGCATTTGATTTCTGAGGATTCGTACACAACCCAACAAATTTTCTGACTATTTGCATCCATAATATACTTCTGAGTATTTGTCTTTTGAATATGCCTTTTGCTGTGGATTTACACAGGAATCCATAATTTGAATATGCTTTTTCTGAATTTTTCAAATTCAATTTTTGGTGCATTAGCTACTTGCATTTTTTGCCCGCAAATGCAAGTTTTGCATATTTTCTCATCTTAGAATGACTTTTAATTGTCTGATACACTCATAGTTTGCTAAATTGACAGTTTCATTGTTTTCATTTTATAGTTTTTGATCATGTATAATTAGTCTGGAGCATATGTAATTTTGGTTGTTAGGTTATGTAACAGAATTTTTTTGGTTGATGATTTACTTGTTTTCCAAAGTTGTTTTGTCTATTGGTGACCATAATAATTTTTGCATATTTCTTTTAGAATTTTTTGTTACTTATGTTATTTTAATGTCAGGCATTTTGTGTATGCTTTTTATTCTGAGGATTAACACCAGCCCCCAATAAGTTTTGAATATTTGTTTTCATAATAAAAATTTGTTTTTTGATTTTGATTTTTTTTTTATTTTCAAAATATGCTATTTTTCTTTTGAGGATTTCCACCGGTTTCAAAATTTTTTGAGTTTCTGTGACCATAATAATATTTTGTCATTTTGTTATCTAATTCAATTTCTTTCTGCATTAGTTAATTGCATCTGATTTTTGAGTATATGTTTTTGAGTATTTGAATTTTGAGCTTTACTGTTGTTTTCTTGTATTGGCAAATCTTAGCCACACATACAAAATCTGACGGATACAAAATCTGAGTGTTTCTTATGTTTGAAACACTCGATTACTAGGATGGGTCAAAATCGAGTGTTTCATGACTTCAAAACACTCAAGTGTTCATAAGCCACAAAACACTCAGGTGCTAGATAGACAGCCCCTTCCAAAAAGCTTGTATCTTCAGACTCGTCCTTGGCTTGGATTCTTCGGCTCGTCCTTGAATTCTTTTGGCTCTTCCTCGAATCTCACGTAAGCTAGTGCATACAAATATACCGTATAAACAAGCTACCGCAAAATAAAATAAGATCGAGAAGAACCAAATAAGATCCAATTAGCTCCAATAAGAATTGATAGAATACCAATGAAAGGCAGAAGACACAAATCATGCATGATGCATTAGGTTTTACTTTAGAAAGGTCTTATTATCTTAAGAGAGGCTATTAGGGGTAATGCATGAGCACTAGGGCTTTTGTTGTAATTGAGGGATACTAAACCATGATAAGTGCATGCTTGCATGTGAATGGAGGAACGACGTGTGTGCGTGTTTTCCATACATTTGTAGCATTAAGCCTTTATATAGGTTGATCTATATAAAGGTTTGTGCAACGAGCGTACAAGTGCAAGATGTGTCACTTTAATTACTTACTTATATTAAGGTATTTAACTAATGGTGATTATCTACTAGTTACTTACTAAATTGATTAATTATTAAGACTAAGCTACTAATTATTTGTCATTAGTTGAGTGCTTAACGGTGGTACGTGTACGTGATCATGTATGACATGGATGCTTGGTTGCAAATAAAATACAAGGATCAATCGATTAAGATCAACTAGAAATTAACATAGCGATGAACAATAAATCCAATAGGTTCCAATGAAAGACCACAAGATAACATGAATGATAAATCAATAGGGCTTGGTAAAGATCGGTGGCAACATTGGATTTAGGATTGATTGAGCGATGGTTGAGCTAGGTTAGGTGTGTACTTGAGTTGCGATAAAAGAGGTTACTAGGCTCTGATGTAGAATGATACAACAAGATTGGTTAAGTTCCACGCCAAAAGGTAAGCGGGCATTTATATGATATGTTGAGAGATCAACGTTATATGATTAGTCAATAAGGAATATATCAAAAGAGAGAGGAGTTTAAGGTATTAAGGTCTACTGGTCTATGTTTGAGTCTTTAAGAATAGCACCAAAGGGTACTACGCGTTCTTACGAACGTGTGAGCGCAAGAATTGCTCAAAACGGAGTTTCGGTTGAAAAGATATGGTTATTTGAAGGTTCTAAGGACTTGATGGTAATTACAGAAACATTCTGAGAACATAACTGTAATAACCGAAAGGTTCTAGGGGTCTGGGTGTAATTACAGAAAGTTTTAGGGGTCTCGGTGCAAAAAGACAGAGGCTAAAAGATAAATACAGAGAAGTATAGGGTTGTTTATGTAAAAAGATAGGACCTAAACAGAATTACAGTAATGGTCAGGGGCTTATCTGTATGATTACAAGGCCTGGGGATTTTCTAGAATTTCCAGATTTATTTTCCAATTGGAAAATCATGGACCGAGTCCACAGGCTCGTGGACCGGGTGAGGGTCCACTGGTCCACGATGGACCAGATCAATCTAGAGCGTTGGATCTCAGATGCACGGCTTGGATTTTATGAAATCGAAGGGGTAAGTTCAATCTAATCTGGGCCGTTGATTGGAAAATGGAGGGCCAAGGCTTCTCCGGTGAGGTATGTGGCGGTCGGAGGCGTCGGGGACGGCGGCGCCATGGGAGGCTCGCCGGAGTTCGCCGTTTCGGCGCTCCGGTGGCCCAAAATCGACGCGGGTGGGCCCTGGAGAGAGAGGAGCGAGTGGGAAGCTCACCGCGGGACGTGTCGATGACGCGCGGGCCTGGGACGCGCGGGCGACGACATGGGGCGGCGGCGTGGTAGCGGTGCTCGACGAGGTGGGGGCTCCGGTGGCAGAGCAGGATGGAGAAGAGGTCCGTTGGCGCGGCACGTCGACGCAAAACTCAGAGGCGTGGCGTTGTCGACGGAGGAGTCTGTGATGCGTTCGGCGAGGACGGGGCGCACTGCGCAGTGGCGGCGGCGCCCAGCAGTGGCACGAGGCGAAGGGGCGACGGAGTGCGGCGCGTCGCGGTGGCGTGGGTCGAGATGGTGTGCGGTGACGCGGTGAAGCAGGCGCGTGCACGAGATGATCGGGACGCGACCGGGAAGGCGACCGGCGTCAAGTTTGTGCGGCTGCGGGTGAAGGGCGTCGTCGATCTCCTCCCCTAGGCTGTCGTTGCCTAGGCCGAGGTCTGGCCGAGGAGGTGGACGGCTTGGCGAAGCTCGAGGAGGAGGAAGGGAGATGGGGCGCGCTTCTGCAGCGGCGGGAGAGGACGCCGACGAGCTCGCCGGAGAAAGGAGAGAGAGAAAAATGGGAGAGCTTATTCGAGGGGAAGGAGGGGAATGGAGTTTGCTTAGGGGATAAGGGAGGCGGAGAGGAGCTTGACGGCTTATATAGGCGGCCAAAGGGGAGACGTGGAGGATGCGGGTTCGTCGACCGGCTTGCCGGAGTTATTGCCGGCCAGGGAACGCGGCGGTGCGTCGAATGGGAGTGAGACAACGGCCTCGCGTGCTGGACGTTGGCAGGGAAACGGTATGGAGCGGGCAATGGAGGCGCGACATGCGCGTACGGCGGCGCGGACCGGCGGTCCAAAGGTGGCGGCCATGGTTATTGTCCAGCGGTTGCAAGGAGGAAGAAGGGGGGAGAGAAGAAGGGTGACGGGCCAGGCTGGGCTGCGGTTGGGCCAAAGGAGAGGGGTGCAACCCACTTGCTGGTTTTCAGAAAAGAAAAGGGGGAGGGAAACGAGCTGGGCTGGTCGCGGGCCGGATTGGAGAAGAAGGGGAAATTCGGCCCAAGATTGTTTAGGGAATTAAAAAATGGCTTTTATATTTCTGGGGACTTAGCTTTGATCAAATTTGAATGGCTTTCAAATTTGAAAAGGAGGCAAAAGCCAAAAGCACACAACAATAAAAACAATAACTCCCAAAATGCATATGATGAAGTTTATGCAAGTTTTAAATTCAAAGGATTTAAGTTTGAGGTGAAATTCCTAGACTCGATATTCATTTATTTATATTTGTTGTAAAATTTTGAAAAGGTTCAAAATTTTAGTGGTCTTTAAATGGAAGCAAACACTCGAGCACATGTTTTTTATCTTTAGAAAATCTCATCTTCCAACTAGGTTTTAACTCATTTAGTGCATTTTGTTTCGAAAAAATCATGGCAAGGTAAGAGCGAGACAAAAATTTAAATTTAGAGTGATTTTTATTCCTTTTTGTTTTGCTTTGAAATTTGGGATGTTACATAGACATCACAAGTGGCTAGTAAAAAAGAGCAAACAAAAAAAAAGGGTAAAAACTCTACTACAACTGATCAGCCACCCAACAACCATAGTTCCTTCGTCAATCTTTGTTTACCTTGCGGCAAAAGGCAATGTGTGTCACACCACGTAAATTATACCATGAAGCTCCCTCTGATGTCTGTTGACAGTGTAAAAATCATGAATTTACCGTCAACATATCGGTAAATAAAAAGCTAATCACCAAGATTTTGTGCATAGTAGTTAGGAATTAACTTACTTCCACGAGTTTTGGTGAATTTTGGATGCAGGAGTGAATAATGGAGGAAACTGGCCCTGACTCGAAGAAAAGTCAGGCCGGCCGGCCCCACCATAGGCCGGCCAGCCCTCCTTGGCGCCCAAAGGCCTCGGCCTTCCTCCAGCAGGCTGTAAACGGGCTTAAACGTCACAAACCAAAGCCTGTTCAGCAGAATTCCACCGACATACCGTCTGGTGGGCTGTTTGGGCCTCAACTTGGCCCTTACTCAAGTTCTGCCGCCCCCATAAAGCCACCGACCTACGGACCGATTTCAGGAGGCAATCAGGGATGTCCAGGAGCGAGGCGGTGGCGAACCGCCACATCGGGCGGCCGGCCGGCCTGCCTTGGCGCGCCCGCCACTCCACCTCGTGCTATAAGATGCCACTGTCCTAAAGACCCTATAAATACCCCTGGTGTCCGCAGGAACAAATCGCACCTCACTGATCCAAGAGATCCATTACTCATTTGTAGAAGTAGAGTTATTATTTGGGAGTTAGAGTAGAGTAGAGTAGAGTGAGAGCTCTTCTCGAGGTTCCGGAAGTCTTCTTGGAGTTTCAGTATTGTTCTTGTATCTTAACTCTTGTAGAATTATTCTTTTATTATTTATATAATTATTTCTATAATTATTTAGTTTATTCTTTATTTATTTCTTTTAGTAATTCTTTTCTATTTAAGTTTATTTACTTAGTTAAGTTAGTGCTCATAATAGTCTTGTTGTGGGTTTCGTGATTGTGCCTAAGTAGTATGAGTGAGTGCTTTGCCGAAATGGAGTTCGCGTTTAGTGAAAGCTATGCTACATTCTAGATAGGGCCATCTTCTCGATCAAGGGTAGTTCCTCTAGGATAGTTGTAAGCGCGGTGCTTAGAGCTATACCTATGCACGATTGGCGTGTGTCTTTACGGAGGACGGTAGCCCCACGTGTTACAGGCGTGTTCAGGCCTTTGCAATCCGTCACGTTCAAAGGCAAACCAACCGGGTTCTTAATAGCGGTTAGATCCCAGGGGGAACCTGCAGTATTGGGGTTCAGTACCAACCCTAGCATGATGGCCGTGCTCCGAAACAACATGACTTGAGTGTGCATAACCTTAGCTATAGTACATAACCTTGTAGAATTAATTACTAGAAGTAAATAGATGTAAGATTAATATATAGGAATCTTTGTCTCTATCTCGTTGTTCTCCTAATGTAACTTCTATTATCTCTTTTATTTCCTTGAATTATATGGTGAGTGCCACCCATATATCATGTACCTCTTTTACCCCCGTCTTAAATAAGGTATCGTTATTTCGCATAATAGTATCTACTTTGTTACATTTTCAACTTCCTATCGCTCTACTTCCCTGAGGAAATATAAATACGATAACCCTGGAATACTCCAAGGTGAAATGCTACAATGGTGTTCCGTGCGCTTGCGGAATTAATGGAAAATTAATTATATGCATATTCACCGCCAACAAGCATTTCTGGCGCCGTTGCCGGGGAAGTAGCAGCTAGAATTTTGAAGTATAACATTGTATACTATTGTGAAAGTAACTTTACTTACTTTTGCGGGCTTACCCTTGTCCTGTTTTCTTGTTTTGGACTTTTAAACAGGACCGTGCATGACTGGTTTCGACCTACCAGAAAACTTCCACTCCGACCCAGAGCAGTTCTTGAGGAGGGCGAGAGCAAGACTCACTCCTCCTTCCGCACGTGCGCCGTCCAAAGCTCTGGCTATCGAAGGATCCTCTCCACCGGTCATCGACCCACCCGCCTCAACTTCAACCAACAACAACATGGGTGAGCCGGTCGAGAAGTCGATCCATGAGTTCTCCACGCCGAACATGGAGAACATCTGCGTGGGACACCTCCCGCGCATCAACAACAAGGACTACGAGCTCAAGCCGGCCCTGCTCAACATGATCCTGGCCAGTTCTTTCTGTGGCAAACCTTTGGAGGATGCAAACTCTCACCTCCAGCGGTTCTTGATGATGTGCAACACGTTTGCACGCAAGGATCAATCTCAAGAAGAGATTCGCTTGCAACGCTTTCCATTCTCACTGTTGGGGAAGGCCTTGCATGGTTCTACGCAAACGTTGAGGCTCTCAACACCTGGGAGGCATGCTCAAACGCCTTCCTCGCTAAGTTCTTCCTGCCGGGCAAGACAACTGCCCTGCGCAACAAGATTACGTGCTTCCAACAGCTCGCAAATGAGTCCATCTCCGAAGCATGGACGAGGATGCCAGACTACGTGCACGTATGCCCACATCATGGTATGGAGCCGTGGCTCCTCATCCAAAGCTTCTATCATGGACTGAAGCCTACTGCAAGGGAGCACCTCGACGCCGCTTCAGGCGGCTCTTTCTTCTCTCTTAGCGTGACAAACGCTAAGAAGTTGATTGAGAAGGTGGTGGCCAACCAAAGCCACGAAGAACATCAAGTGTTCCCAAGCAAGGGACGTGGAGTACATCAAGTGGAGGCCTTGGACATGCTTGCTCTCAAGCTTGATCAAATCCTTGAGAAGATGAAGAGCCCGCAAGATCTGCAGGTTGCGGATTCCCGCATGACGTGTGAAGAGTGTGGCAACACGGGGCACATGGGGATTCATTGCCCAAATGCTATGGAGGAATGCAACTTCCTCAACAATGGCAATGGATTCCGTCCCCAGAACAACTACGGCTGGAACTCCAAGCCCGACCTTTCCTTCAACAGAAATCAGGGAGGTAATGGTAATGGTAATTTCTCTCGCTTTGAGCCCTCTATCAAGGATTTAGTGCTTGGCCAAGTCAAGATTAATGATGGCATTAGTAAGAAATTTATTTCTACTGATAAGGCCTTGGAAATCATATATGCTAAGCTAGAGTCGTTCAGCACTGCACTGCAAAACCAGCTGAGCCATAATAAAATGCTAGAAATGCAAATTACGCAAATTGCTTCAGCTGTGCAGCCTCCTGTTATGGGTAGACTTCCGGGGCAACCTGAAGTCAACCCCAAGGAGACTGTAAATGCAATAACTATCAGGTGTGAAGGAAGATATGAGGATTCTCCGTACCCTGAGGACGCAATGAAGAAGGATCCTGGATGTCCGAGCATTCCGTGCTTGGTCAACGAGCGATGCTTCTCTCGAGCGCTGTGTGATGCGGGAGCAAGTGTGAGCATCATGCCGAAGGCGATATATGATTGGTTAAACCACCCATTATCTCTGACGAAGATGCGTATACTGATGGCCGATCGATCAATACACCGATCAATACGCATTCCTGAGGGGATAGCTAAGAATGTCCTGGTTCAAATCAAGGATCTCTTTGTTCCCGTTGATTTTGTTGTGCTAGACATGGAGATAGACGACAAGATCCCTCTCATCTTTGGGAGGCCGTTTTTGAGCGCCACCAACGCCAACATCAACATGGGGACAGGGGAGATCCACCTGGATTTCAATGGCAGAGAAGAGACATTCAACTTCAAGCCTAAAGCCGAACAGCGCAACCAAGTGAAGGTCTTCTATGGAAAGAACCCGAGAGAAGTGGAGAAGATTGAGATCACTCCACCCATGCCGTAGCCAGACAAGCACATCACACACATGAGGAACTACCTGGCACGAGAAATGGAAAGACGGCCAGCCAATTATTGGAGAAGTCCGAAGAAAGTATCTGAGCAGCCCAAGACGCCACAAGCACCCTCAGCACTTCAAGAAGCAACAGGCGAGTCAAAGTCGCTAAGAAGGAGGAGAGCTAGGCGCTCCAAGAACAAACGGGCAGCAAAGGTACCCACAGAGGAGAGTACAACATTGGCGCCTACAACAATGGTCGCCGCCACAAGCACTAAGAAGTCAACCAAAGTGTGGCGGAAGAAAGAAGGAACCTCTACACCGCCTGATTCTCCGGCGAGCGAGGTCCAATCGAGCTGAACAAGAAGGAGAACGTCTATCTCAAAGACGTAAAAATAAGAGCCCTCCGATTGGGGAGGCCATCCCAATCGTTATCCTTTAGCCAGGCCTGGTACTTGCTTTTTCATTAAACTTAAAAAAACAAAATAAAAATTATAAAATATAAAATACCAAAAATAGTAAGATTTCTGGCGATGCCCGTTAGGGGCTAGCCACATGTATCACCCTCATTCTTTTTGCAGGTACAAGAGGAATGGAGGAGGCGGCCTATTCAAGCTTAAGCCTTGCAAAGGCTCAAGCTTGGGGAGGACCCGCAGGTAAGTCGGCGTTTCAACACAAGCTTAAGTCTTGCAAAGACTCAAGCTTAGGGAGGAGCGCCAGGTCAGTATTTCTAACGATCAATAAAATACTCCCTATTTTGAAAAAAATGCTAGAATCTTGGTGATTGCTACACTTAAAGGAAATGATGATTAGTTACATGATAGCTCCCCTTGTGTCGCATTGATGCAACCTTTACTCCTGACATATGTGTTATTTACACTTGAGCATAGTCACATCACTTGTGTTGCTATATTTTTGTGGGTTGCATACATCACACCAAGTCTAAGCATTGTGAACTATGATATGGCATGATTAGGATTTTTTGCAGTTCTTAGCATGGTAAAAGTTCAGAGATATTTTTTTTTATTCTAATTGCTGCAAGTACCTAAAAACCCTTTCGTTTTGTAAACACTTCCCTTGTGAGGATTTAATTACCTACCAAAGCCATATCATACAGGTATAAAGACATCCCCACTCATAGCCATTTGCTCATGCGTTGAGTTTTGTTAAGGTTTAAATGCTTTTGAGAGTAAGCACTCTAAATCTCGGTCATTATTCCTTCGCGTGAGTGTTTGTTTTCTTTCCACCAAAAAGGAATGTTTGAAAAATCATCAAACATCTCCATTCATCCATCATCACTTCATTTGCAAAATCTTTTGGGTCTATATCAAAAAGCTCAAGAATATTTCAAAAATGCTCATGAACCTATCATCGCTAGTGCCAATGCCTCATGGAGTCTAAAAAAAAAAAAAAAAAAAGAGACTCCATGATGTGCACTAAGAAATGCACTAAGGTTCTTATCATAAACATCTTGAGCATGAGCATAAAAGAGGACCAAAAGTTTGCAAAACCATCTCCATCAGTGTGTGTTCATCTTCTCCCCCTCCATCACCATTTTCCATATGACCGAGATGTAAAGAGTTGCTATGTCTCTTGAGATTTATTCTTTAGCTTTACAATATACGCATGACAAATGTGCATATCCTTACCAAGCTCTACATACAAGCCTCATTTGGTAGAATGTAGGATTTGAGTGAAGCTTGTAGGAATAGACTCACTAGAGGGAAGGGAAGTGTGAACCAAAACAAAAGAGAAATTTTTACCTTGTCTTGCAGCACATAAAAACTCTGGACTTGAACCTGCTAGAATTGTTTTGTCCGAAAGTGCTGTTCTATCCAAAAGTGCTGTTCTAGTTCTCAATGCTATATGACAAGGTGAAGCATACACGCCCCACACATGTGCAATACTCGTGAAAATTCTGTACTCTTGTATACTTACCACCATTTAGGGAGTACGTGGTTGCATCTTTATTACCCTTGGGGCGCTATCTTTGTAACTCCTGATCCGCCAGTACCCTGAGTTGTTTGCTCGAGGACTAGCAAAGTTAAGCTTGGGGAGTGTGCTGACGGTGTAAAAATCATGAATTTACCGTCAACATATCGGTAAATAAAAAGCTAATCACCAAGATTCTATGCATAGTAGTTAGGAATTAACATACTTCCATGAGGTTTGGTGAATTTTGGATGCAGGAGTGAATAATGGAGGAAACTGGCCCTGACTCGAAGAAAAGTCAGGCCGGCCGGCCCCCCTTGGCGCCCAAAGGCCGCGGCCTTCCTCCAGCAGGCTGTAAACGGGCTTAAACGTCATAAACCAAAGCCTGTTCAGCAGAATTCCACCGACATACCGTCTGGTGGGCTGTTTGGGCCTCAACTTAGCCCTTACTCAAGTTCTGCCGCCCCCACGAAGCCACCGACCTACGGACCGATTTCAGGAGGCAATCAGGGACGTCCAGGAGCGAGGCGGTGGCGAACCGCCACATCGGGCGGGCGGCCGGCCCCCCTGGTAGGCCGGTCGGCCTGCCTTGGCGCGCCCGCCACTCCACCTCGCGCTATAAGATGCCCCCTATCCTAATGTTCCTATAAATACCCCTGGTGTCCGCAGGAACAACTCGCACCTCACTGATCCAAGAGATCCATTACTCATTTGTAGAAGTAGAGTTATTATTTGGGAGTTAGAGTAGAGTAGAGTAGAGTGAGAGCTCTTCTCGAGGTTCCGGAAGTCTTCTCGGAGTTTCGGTATTGTTCTTGTATCTTAACTCTTGTAGAATTATTCTTTTATTATTTATATAATTATTTCTATAATTATTTAGTTTATTCTTTATTTATTTCTTTTAGTAATTCTTTTCTATTTAAGTTTATTTACTTAGTTAAGTTAGTGCTCATAATAGTCTTGTTGTGGGTTTCGTGATTGTGTCTAAGTAGTATGAGTGAGTGCTTTGCCGAAATGGGGTTCGCGCTTAGTGAAAGCTATGCTACATTCTTAGATAGGGCTATCCTCTCGATCAAGGGTAGTTCCTCTAGGATAGTTGTAAGCGCGGTGCTTAGAGCTATACCTATGCACGATTGGTGTGTGTCTTTACGGAGGACGGTAGCCCCACGTGTGACACGCGTGTTCAGGCCTTTGCAATCCGCTACGTTCAAAGGCAAACCAACCGGGTTTTCAATAGCTGTTAGATCCCAGGGGGAACCTGCAGTATTGGGGTTCAGTACCAACTCTGGCATGATGGCCGTGCTCCGAAATAACATGACTTGAGTGTGCATAACCTTAGCTATAGTACATAACCTTGTAGAATTATTTGCTAGAAGTAAATAGATATAAGATTAACATATAGGAATCTTTGTCTCTATCTCGTTGTTCTCCCAATATAACTTCTATTATCTCTTTTATTTCCTTAGATTATATGGTGAGTGCCACCCATATATCATATACCTCTTTTATCCCCGTCTTAAGTAAGGTATCGTTATTTCGCATAATAGTATCTACTTTGTTACATTTTCAACTTCCTATCGCTCTACTTTCCTGAGGAAATATAAATACGATAACCCTGGAATACTCCAAGGTGAAATGCTACAATGGTGTTCCGTGCGCTTGCGGAATTAATGGAAAATTAATTGTATGCATATTCACCGCCAACATTGTCCACGAATGGCAGTGGTCGAGCAGAGTTATCGCTGCCGGTCATCAACACCCCTCAAGGCCCGAAGCTCTTGTGCTTCGCTCGCTCAGTCGACCAGGACGTGGAGACAAGATGGTCGACCCACATGGAAAAAAAGCTCGAAGCTCACAAGCTGGCTCAACTTGTTCCCAGTTCGGCTCCGCTCGTTTGCAAATTTTAACGAGCCACGAGCCAGCTCGTGAGCTGCTCGCGAGCCAAACGAGCCAAGTGACATCATGTAATATGCCTTATGTATTCAATAATCTCAACCCTAGAGGTTACAGTGTTGAAGTCTCAAGTCTTGAAGTGTGACATTCATCCCTATTTAAAACGTACTATATCTCGTTAAGATAATGAGCCGAGTCGAGCCAGCTCGTTATGCTAACAAGCTGGACCGAGACAGGTCGAGCTGAGCCGAGCCGAGCCGAGCCTCGGTAATCCAGCCCTAGTGGCAACCTGAGCTCAATGGGAGAGAGAAGAGCCGGGGCTGGTGAAATGAAGGATATTCCAGAGGACGCAAAAGGACTAGATGCAGGTGGCTTTGTTGGAGAAAGAAGAAATTGACTATTTAAGGTAGGCTTTCCAAAGTCGGCAAATTTAACATCGCCTAGTTTGCTTTTCTTGTTTCACTGCCTACGGTGGTGCGGTGTCACTCTGTCTTAGGCCAGCTTGTTGGGCATTAGCTGCTTGTTTTTCTTACGTATACTGTTTTGGCTGCATCCCCTGCTGGCCAAATTTTATATTTGTAATTGATTTTGGAGACTATTCTATCTACCTTAATACGAAGGCAGAGCACATGCCCATTTTCACTTCAAAAATAAAATATTTATGCGACAACATAGGCCAAGACATCATATATATGCCATGACAGTGTGACACAGTTATTTAGCACACATTAGCTAAGAAGTTCTGATGAACTATCGGTTATGATTAGCTCGACGTTGTGTATCTCAAGTGATGATTGCCTCTAAATGGTACTTCCTCTGTCCCAATTTGTTTGGCATTCTGAAAGTGTTTTTTAGTGTTCAGATTCATAAAATGTTTAATGAACTTAAACAGACATGTTGTTTTAGTTTAGAGAATTCAATGAACCTGGTACAAAGTCGGGATGCCAAGTAAATTGAGACAGAAAGAGTAAGTAAATAACACGGTGTTATTATTTACCAGAGGCTAAAATAGGTTAAATATAAGATAGTTTAATGCTAATCAGCTTGTACTAACAACAAGGCTACGAAAACAGAGTGGAAAAACGATAAGGAAAATAAATGATAGGGAAGAAATTCTAAAACAAAAGGCTACAGCTTGGGCCTAGTGGCCTAGTGGGCTTCGAAGCCTGGGCTCCTCCTGAGACGTAGAACCAAAGGCCCACAGATGTCTAAAGCGAACAACGTCCTACTGAGTACGTAGCTAAACACCGGTACGTACGGAGTACAGATCCGAGACTTCGAGTGCGTGTTTCACTAGTATGCGTAACCCTTTTACTGTTTTAGAGTTGATGAAAGAGATGTAATAGCAGACAGATGCACCGAGGTTTACCTATGATGAAAAGATAGCAAGGCAACAGACGACGATGCCAGATGACGTGGTGTGTCGATGTTGAAGTGACCTTCACATTGCTAATCGATTCAGATATAGCTGTGCCCTCGGAATGGCATGGGGCAATACAACCTAAGCACATAAAGTTGCTGTAGTTTACATAACCATACAGTATCCCACGCACATTGTTAGACTGACTATATCGCTACAAATCCGACTCAAATCAATGAAAAGAGTTCAAGCAAGCAAAGCACGTTGAATCTTCGTCGATCGCAAGCTCTTGGGTGACGATGGTGGCAAGCTCTTAGGTGAGCGCATTTGGAGCAAGGTGGAGGCAGAAGAAAGCCGCAGATGTTCAACCTGCTTTATTTGGCTAGGACTGGGCAAAACCAAAGTGCGCAAAACAGACCGGGTCTAGCCGTAAAACAAATCCGTGCCTTTCCTTCCGCTTGAAATCGTCGTCCTCGTTGGTCACCTTATATCCGTACGGAAAGATTTGCCCTTTTCTGCTCGTCTCAGCTTGTCGATCGCGACGAACGGACCAGCAGATGACTGAATCAAAAGCAGTCTCAAAGAGCCACCATCCGAAGCCAAGTGTCGCCGCCCTCTTCGAGCTCCAGCAACACGACACACCACGGCGGCTCGTACTAGGAACCAAACCCTTCTTGCCAGTCCGTAAGCTGCAATGCATACTGCGCCGTCTATACCGTTCGTCGATCCATCTCACTGCAAGCCGCTGCCTACACATCATGGCGTCTGCTGCTAGGACAGCCGCGCCGTCCGCCGTGCTGGTCCTCCGTCTCGTCACGCTCGCCCTCCTCGCCGCCTCGCTCGCCATCATCGCCGCCGACAAGATCACCGACAACACCGACCCGGAATCCCCGCCGCAGAAAATCACCTTCAAGGACGTGTACGCGTACAGGTACCTCCTGGCCGTGGCCGTCATCGGCTGCGCCTACACGCTGCTCCAGATCCCCTTCGCGGCGGTGAGCATCGCCCGGCGGAAGCGGGTCGTCGGCGGCAGCGACGACGTGGCGCTGCTCCTCCTCTTCGCCGACGTCGCCGCCGCGGGGTTCGGACTCACCTACGACGCCAAGAAGTTCTTCGACGGCTTCTTCGACGGGGTCCAGACGCCGGCGTTCCAGCAGCTGCTCCGGGACGTGAACAGGTTCTTCACGCTCGCGTTCGTCTCCTCCGGGCTCATGCTGGCCGCCGCCGCGTGCGTGGGGCTCATGGTCATGGTCTCTGCCTACTCGCTCGTCAAGTGAGGCGACGACGACGACGGCGGCGGCGAGACCACACGGATTGTAGGGAGATTGTTCATTTGGTTATTGGTGTTGTGAAGAGAATAAATGTATTTGTAAACCTTTGATTTTCGTAGTACGTGATCATTTTCCCATCTATTCCAAGTTTCTCCATGCAGCTGAAAACACTTGCAGATCAGTAAGGTTCCATGCTAAACATAGGGTGGTTTATGGTTTCTCCAGCCTCCAGGTGTACGGTGTAGCTGAATGTATAGGTTGAAGTACAAATCAGTTTTCCAGCTATCCTCAGAAGTCATGACCCACTAAAATTCACGGAGATGATTCATTTGGTTATAGGTGTTGCAAAGAGAAGGAATGAAATACATCTGTAAACCTTAGTTTGTAGTCTGTGATACCGTTTCCATATATACTAAATGATAGCGCACATAACAACCTATTAAAACAATTATAACATATTTTTTTCTGATAGTATTTGTATGCATGTATTGTTAATTGTTATTAAACAATGTAAATAGTATAGAAAAACATGTTATAATTATTTGGATTAAGTCCATTTTACTCCCTCAAACAATCTTGTTTGTCTAATTAGCCCCCTCAACAAAATGTAGACTTAATTTAGTCCATCGTACTAATTATACCGGCTTAAATAACCCCCTAAGCAGGATTACTCGGCTGTTTGGCTGAGGTGGCAGCGGTTTTAGCCTGATCCTCGGTTTTGTTAATCCAGCAATGCATTTTTATTTTAATCAGAATATCCAGCAAAGCAATTGACGTGGATGATTTCACCAGCCAACTGGGCTGTTTGTCGGACCCGCCTGGGCCTGTTTGCACCAACCGCATGGGCCTATGTCCACCAGCTGCTATGGTCCGATTTCCACCCGCCGCCTATGCATTTCCTTTCCCTTTTCCAAATCGCTGACACAGGTAGTGCACGAATTATGCTGGGAAAAAAAAAGGGTAGTGCACGAACATGCACAATATCAACTCAAACAATGTTTGTACTATTTAACAAATATTTCTCTGGATCACAAAAACAAAGTGCCGGGTTCGGGGTGACTACAGAGTATAACATTGACATGAATGATGACAGGTTCACACGAGATTAAAAAACCTGACCAAGTGATGTGCATGCAGAATTCACCCCGACCATTTTACATGGCCAAGTGACGCGTGCATACAGAAACGGAATTCACCCACCAATTAACATGGCCAAATAAGAGAAGCATTCAGAAAAGCTAGAAGTTTTTTAGATGAAAATGAAAGCTACATGTTTTCGGTTCAGACATGCTTTCAGCTAAAGCTCGCTAAATAACCAACAGGTAACTTCTTTCAGTAGCTTCTACTTGAAAATGGTACTGGATCTCAACTCATCTTCAGTTGCAGGGACCCAATTCTGACATGCTCTTTTCCTCCTTTTCGGCACCTATCATGAAATTGGAGTATTAAAATTCAGTAAGAAAAAACAATATTTTAATGGGAGAAATTGTGTCAAAAGCAGACAATGGAAAAAAATCATTAGAACCTTGGACTTTGAAGTCTCAGCGGTAGTAGATGGAGACTGAGTCTGCCTCTTCTTTCTCATAACATTTTTCTTTCCTTTATCTGGATTCATGGGGCATTTCCTTGCATTATGTTTATCACTTTTGCAAAGTCTGCAAGTCATCTTAGTGCCCACCCTTGACAACTTAGTCCCTTTTCTTGCCTCACCAGGCTCCCTTCTTCTCTCCTTTCTAGGCCTTCCAGGCATTTTTACATATCCAGGTGGGGATGGCCTTGGATGATTAGAAACAGGCCAGCTTGACATGCCTTCCATTGGCAACATACAGTGTTGATATGTCTTGTCGTAGCTCTCAATAGTATAGCAATCAGCAATGAAATCTTCCGGGTTTTTGGACATGACATGTATTGCCGAAATTGCATGGCAACAAGGTATGCCAGAAAGTTGCCAATACCCGCAAGAGCAAATTCTTTGCTCCATATCAACCTTGTACCTTTTATCAGCATGCTTGACCTCAAATCCGTGTTCACCATTCCATATGGTTATACACTTTCCAGATTCGTCAATGTACTTGTGCAACTTATTCAATATGTTTGGACAGATTCTACCATGCCACTTTTCTGACTTGAACTTATTTTCTTGAATTCTTACATATGTCTTGCACCTTAGGCCCTCAAGCATAGTAATTATTGGATGTGCTCTGATAGCAACAATCCAATTATTGAAGCTTTCGCACATGTTGTTGTCAACACTGTCACAATTGCTCCCTATTTTAAACCAGGCCCAGCTTCAATGTATTGGTTCTGTGCTCATCATGTCTTTAACTCCAGCAGGTGTAAGTTGAGCTAGTAGAGCTTTGCAATAGTTAAATATTTCCCTGTTTGAAGCTTTAGCACATCTCCAGAAGGGCCTTTGAAACTTTTGATCCCTATACTTCTTCCTCCAGTTAGCATATATATGTCTTGTACACATCCTGTGTTCAGCTTGTGGCAGCAGCACCGCAACTGCGTTGAGAAGACCCTTCTGCTGATCAGATATCACAACCCAACCTTCACCTCCAACAGGCACATTCAAGTCCTTTTGGAGAAGTCCTATAAACCAATACCAAGAATCAGAAGTTTCCTTTTCCACAACAGCCCAAGCAACGGGATACATCTGATTGTTGGCATCTCTCCCCAATGCACATAATAGCTCTCCATTGCAAGCCCCTTTGAAGAAACATCCATCTAGCCCTATCACCTTTCTACAACCACCATTAAACCCTTTTTTGCATGCATCAAAGCATATATATATTCTCTGGAAAACAGGATCAGTGATATCAGGGTCCAAGCATACAGCTACTGTGCTCCCAGGGTTACTCCTTAGAATCTCCATTTGATAATCAAATATTTTAGGGTACTCTGCCTTGGCAGACTCATACACCTTTTGCATAACTAGATATTTGGCCCTCTTGATTTTAGAAATTTTGACATCAGCAAACATATCAAGTTTAACCGTTTCCTTCAAGTCCTGAAGCTTCCATGAAGGGTTGACCTTGATTAGAGGCTCATACTTCTCAGCAATTCTTCTAGCAGTCACAAGCTTATTGTCTCTTCTTTGAGGGCATCTATGTTGAGGAATGTATGTCTGAACCTGGAACCAGTCACATTTTGAACTGTCAGACGCATGTATCAACCATGGACATCCTTCCCATGAACACTTGGCTCTGATCCTCTTTTTTTCATCCTTTATAAATTCTATGTACCTCCTCATCACAATCCCATACTTAACTACGGCCTGTTTAAACTCCTCCCTACCCCTAAAAGTCATGCCAATTGAGAACACTGGAATTGTAGCTTTCTCATCATACCTTGGAAACCTACTCTTTCTCCTTATACCACTTGTATCAAGACCTTCCTCGTCATCATACGAAGCCTCTTCACTGGAGCCAAAGTAGGGTGCATCATTTCCAACATCCAGATCTTCATTAGTTGGTGGCTGCACAACATGAGGTCCTGCTGGTACTATGGCACGGCAGACATCACCTTGGTTCTTGATCTTTTTTTTAACCATCCTGGCTGCCTTCCTATTCTCTTGGGCTTCCTCATCATTTTCTGAGTTGTCCGCATCGCCAACATCACTGTCATCATCCTCTTCTTGTGCTTGTGTAGGTTCATCAGCCTTCTTTTTCCCTTTACTAGCTGCATCCTTTATTGGAGGCTTCACAGGAGACTTGTAAAATGCCTTAAAACTCTCCAAATCTCCAAGTTGCGTCGTATTTGAAGTGTCGAGAACTTGGATCGGCACAGCTACAATGCCCCCTTCTTCCGAATCACTATCAGACATCTCATTTTCATAGTCACTCTCTTCTTCCTCCTCAGAGCTGACATGGATGACCTCTGCATAAATATCAGCTACACCATCCTCTGTAATGCACTCAGACATGTAAATACATACTTTGTCATCAGAGAGGGGCCTCAATCCATTGTTCAGCTCTTTCCCAGGAAACAACCAATGGAGGTGAATTGTATCTTTATCAGTTATAGTCATGTGATCCTTCAAGTGACCGACAATCTCGGGCAGTGAGACCTTATCCCTCTCAACATGAGACATGGCTTCATCTCCTCCAACATAATCGACAGTATCTGAAGCGTTTCCGCTTTTCACAGGATCGAGTCGGAAGTGCTGATGAACAGACACAACAGTACATCACATAAAAAGCACAAATTTTACATCTTTAAGTTATTACATCAAGTACAAGTGATTTAAAACACGAGAGTACACAGCGGAAGTCTGAAGATAGATAAATAACTACTACTCTCGACGATACAAAGGCCGCACATCGAAGCCCTACGATGTGGACCTGCTGAAAGCTCCACCAAAGATCAGCGGAAGCAAGAACAAACCTGCACAAAAACATAAAGAGCCAAACCCTGAGCAACTAATACTCAGCAAGACTTACCCGTCAACGTGGCTAACTACAGCCGACTCCTAGTATGCAAAGGCTACAAAGGGTAGGCTGACTCAATAGCATAAACCCGCACTAATTACTTGGTCCTTACTTTCAAGTTTTAATTTCAAGTTAATTACTTATCCAGTAAAACTGTGCACTTATCTCTAAAACAGGTATAAAGTAACAATACATCAATAATAGCAGTGTAACAATAAGATATATAAATATAAGAGTAATAGACTAGCATCATCATCGTCATCCAATAATCACACTACGATGTGACTCAGTGAACAAGGTTGCTCTTGACCGAGAGCGGCGGCATCGATGTACATCCTGCAGGAGAAAACCTGACCACACGACATATGCAGCACAAAGGCACCACATATGGCAACCTTTTACAAAGCCCCCGCAAGGCCGAAGTCTAGCTACTGCCCACGGCGAATCATCAGCCCCCACACGACACCCGGCCCCGCCGTTGCCTATGGTCCCATTTCCCCGAAGCAGCAGGGTAAGGTTCGTCCCCACGATTGCTAAGCTACTAGGTTTACTAGGCCCATAAAACACTAGCATGTGATCAGTACGTTCGAACTTGCTCAACAGGGCCAACAACGGACGGTCCTTAACTGACACAGACGGGGCTACCACCTTGAAGGCCCAGCCTTCTCCATCCATCCTATACAAACAATTCCCCGTCCGGTCTCAACAAATCCTAAATTCTACTAGTACAATCCAGGGTGATTCCTATCTTGCGAGTGGGACCTACCACTCGTCTTCTACCGTCCGCTAGCCACTAAGCCTAGCAAGTTCTAACGTTAACCTAGAACCAACTACTACAAAATAGGACACAAGGTAAATCTGGAAGGGAGTCCTAATGCAATTCTATGGGTTTCACATCAACTCCTAATAAACCTAATGCACAAACAGTTACTAGCCCCAATCAAGTAATAAAATAAAAATCTAAATAGGTAGGCATGCACCGGGGCTTGCCTGGCTCAAATGCGATGTTAGCTACTAGAGAGTCAGCTAATATCTCCTCCTGAACAGCTCAGCATCCTGATCCTCCTGCTGCTCCTGAATCACCTCGTATGCTACACGTCATGACAAGGAGAAAAATGCAAATTAGATGCAATGATATGATAAAATCAAATTAATTTGATTTAGTTAACAGAATAACATGGTTTTGAAAGTTAGTTAGGGTCCTCTGACATTTTTCTGAGATTAAGAACCACTAGAAAAGATTTACTGCGAAGTTTGAAGATTTATTGCTTGTTGGATTATTTATAACACTTTTAACAATGCAGGACATGAATTAAATCATAAGAAAAATAAATATACAAGATCTGGTAGTGGAAAATGCTATGTAAGTTTGTGATAAGATGATTTGCATACAGATCAAGTTTCAGCATTTAACGATTAACAGAGGATTAACTATGCTTTACACAAGGATTAACACATATGCATTCATACAGGAAACAGGAAGATGATTTGCTTCAGTTTGATAGTTTGGATAGGTAGATCAGAGCACACGGAAGACAACAAAACTGGTTTCACATTTTTCTGATGTGTATTCTATTTTCTATGCATTTTACAAAGTTGAAGCATTTTCTGGCGATTTAAACAAATTCCGGAAGTTGGAAAATTCGTGAGCCAATCAGAATTGAGCCACACCAGGGGCTACACAACATGCAGCACAGCAGATCAAGCCCTGGATGAACCAGAGCTCGATCGGGCTCGTCCATGGCGGCACCGGTCGCCGGGGAGCGACGGCGGCCAGCCAAAACTTGGGCAGACGACCACTAAAATTCCCCCAAAAATTACAGAATCGAAGCAAAGCTCAACTCTCATCCATTTGTTGGGTCTGGGGTCGACGGCGACCACTGGAGAGCGGCCGGCGACGAGCACTGCGAGCTGGCAAGGTTCGGCGAGGCTTCCCGCGTTGCACGGGGCATGAAAAATCAAGGAAAAATACTCAGGAGATTCACCTTGGTGTGAAGAAGAGCGGCGTGGGCACCGTTGACGACGAGGGGGCGTGGAAGAAGGAGTTCGTCGGGGAGGTTCTTGCGTTCTTGCAACAGACTGCGGGGAAAAGTGTCGCGACGGCGACCTGGGCTGCGGGATCGAGGAATGGAAGGGTTAGATGGGTGAGCCACCTTGTCGCGCAGCTCTGGATTTAAGCAATTGGTGGGAGACTCACCGGAGAGAAAGAAATCGATGGCGGCGCGGGATGTGCTCGGATGGCCGAACTTGAAGAGGAATGCGTCGATTCGTACGGCTCACGGTGGGAGATGGGGAATGGTGCCCATGGTCTGCTGGAGAGGGTTCTCGTGGAGCTTCGGAAGGAGTGGTGCACTCAGGGATAGCTCGTCGACGGCAGCGAGCTCGCTTGACGCCGGCAATGGCGAGAGGAGGCGGCAACGGGGAAAATGGCGGCTAGGGTTTGGGTTTGGGGAGGCAGCGGGCGAGGGAGAGACCGAGAGAGAGATTGGCGTCGACTTGAGGCCTCAGCGACCGCGAACGAGTGGAGGAGGAGGGTGCGGCGTGTTCCGGTCGCCGGCGGCGACGTGGAGGACGAGTTCTGACAGCAGACTGACTTTCGCATTTTTCAGGAATTAAATCCAGCGCATTTCCACGAATTATTCAGGGTGCTTCCCGTGCTCCAAAAATCACCAAAATTTCGGGGATGAAAGAGTACAGATCCAGCTCCAACTTTCTTTTTGGGTCGATGCACTTTTGAGTGACAGATTTTGAATTAAAAATCGAGGAACAGCAAGATTTGCAGGGCTTTCTCTGAATTTTTAGAGGTACTTCCAGACTTCGAAAAATTCTGGAAAATTGTCCAAAATTCTCTTTTCTGATGGGATCTCTACAGAATTTTTGTTTGGGTCAGGTTGTTATGGAAAAGTTTGAGTTGCTTCACAAGCATTGGTTTAACATTTATTTGAACAAATTGCTTTCAATTCAGATTTATGTTTGAACTGATTTGGTTCAGGTTTTGGGAGTGTTTTTACAGGATTTTGACAGCAGTGACACAGGGGTGTCACAGCCCTCCCCCCTTAAAAAGAATCTCGTCCCGAGATTCAAGTAGTAGGAAGGATGAACAAGAGCAAAAACAACGAGCAAGATGCAAAAAATGGAGGTAAACTAAAAACTCACCTCGAAGGTAGAAAACCGGGAAAGTGAGAGCGTAAGAACTCTTCAGTCTCCCATGTGGCTTCCGCCTCGGAGTGGTTGCTCCATTGCACCTTGTAGAACTTGGTAGTGCTTTTGCGGGTGATGCGGTCCTTCTGATCAATGATCTTGATGGGCTGCTCAGGATAAGTGAGATCTGGCTCAAGCTGCTGCACATCACTGACTGTCACCTCTGAGGGGACCTTCAAGCATTTCTTTAGCTGCGACACATGGAACACATTGTGAACACCTGAGAGGTTGGAGGGCAACTCCAATCTATAAGCAACGGGTCCACATCTCTCAATTATCTGGAACGGTCCCACGTATCTTGGTGCTAACTTTCCCCTCACACCAAACCGACGTACACCCTTCATGGGAGAGACACGAAGGTATACGTGGTCGCCAACTGCAAACACCAATGGTCGGCGTCTTCTATCAGCATAACTTTTCTGTCGAGACTTGGCTGCTCTCAAGTTGGACTGAATGCGGCGAACAGTCTCCTCTGCTACTGCCACTAAATCTGGTGTGAGTATGACCCTCTCGTCAGTCTCAACGGTCTCCTCTGCTACAGCTACTGGCTTTGACCTGAAGATGACTCTCTCGCCGGCCTCAACCCAATTAAGGGGAGTCCGACAACGACGTCCATACAAAGCCTCAAACGGTGCCATCTTGATGCTCTCCTGATAACTGTTGTTGTACGAGAACTCTGCTAGTGGTAAGCTCTCATCCCAACACTTGCCATGGTGTAGCACGCAGGCACGAAGCATATCCTCAAGAATCTGATTCACCCTCTCTGTCTGGCCATCTGTCTGAGGGTGATAAGCTGCACTGCGAATCAAAGTAGTGCCCAAAGAAGCATGTAGCTGCTCCCAGAAGCGTGAAACAAACTGAGGTCCCCGATCAAAAATGATAGTCTTGGGCACTCCATGCAAACAGAGAATCCGGGCAATGTACAACTCAGCATACTTCTTCACAGTGTAACCTGTCTTCACTGGGATGAAGTGAGCAGACTTGGTCAGTCGATCAACAATTACCCAAATAGAGTCATGCTTCTGTGATGTGAGAGGTAAGCCAACAATGAAATCCATGCTAATATCCTCCCACTTCCAAGCAGGAACACTCAAAGGCTGAAGCAACCCTGCAGGCTTCATGTATTATGCCTTGACCCTTCTGCAAGTGTCACACTCAGAAACATACTGCGCGACCTCCCGCTTCATGCGGGTCCACCAGAAGCGACTATTCAAGTCCTGATACATCTTGTTGCTGCCAGGATGGATGGAATACTTGGACTTGTGCGCCTCATCAAAAATCTTCTTGCGCAACTCAAAGTCCTTAGGAACTACCAATCTGTCCTTGAACCATAGGACTCCATCCTTATCCTCTCTGAAACACTGGACTCTCGCTTCCCCAAGCTTGAGTCTTCTCTTGAGGTGACCCACTTTCTCATCTTTCTTCTGCGCTGCCACAATCTCATCACGCAAGGTCGGAACGAGTGATATATTGGCCAAGGAGCCATAAGCATACACTCGAAGACTGGGCTCTGCCTCTGCATAAGGAGCTGCGATGAGATTGTTGCAATGAGCCTTGCGACTCAAGGCATCAGCAACCACATTAGCCTTCCCTGGGTGGTAGTGAATCTCCAAGTCATAGTCCTTGATCAGCTCTAACCATCTCCTCTGACGCTTATTCAGATCTGACTGAGTGAAGATATACTTGAGGCTCTTGTGGTCTGTATAGATATGCACCAGATTTCCCAACAGATAATGCCGCCATACTTTCAAAGCAAGTACGACAGCTGCAAGCTCAAGATCGTGAGTGGGGTAATGCTCTTCATGTCGCTTAAGCTGCCGAGAGACATAAGCAATTACCCTACCATCCTGCATCAGCACGCATCCAAGATCAGAACCAGAAGCATCACAATACACATCAAATGGCTTGGTGATATAAGGCTGAGCTAAAACTGGAGCGGTAGTGAGAAGCTTCTTCAGATTCTGGAACGCCTCACCACACTGCGGGCTCCACAGAAATCTCACATTCTTCTTCAGCAACTCAGTAATGGGCTTGGATATCTTAGAGAAGTTCGGAATGAACCGACGGTAATAACCAGCTAAACCCAAAAAGCTGCGAATCTCAAAGATAGTAGTGGGAGCCTTCCAATTTAGAACATCATGTACCTTGCTAGGATCAACTGCTATGCCCTCTGCTGAAATAACATGGCCCAGAAAAGGTACTTCAGTCATCCAGAACTCACACTTGCTAAACTTGGCATACAACTTATGATCTCACAGACGCTGCAACACAATGCGGAGATGCTGCTCATGCTCCTCCTCATTCTTTGAGTAAATGAGAATGTCGTCAATGAAAACCACGACAAACTGGTCCAACTCAGGCATGAACACTGAGTTCATCAGATACATGAAATAAGCTGGAGCATTGGTCAACCCAAATGACATAACAAGATACTCATAAAGCCCATATCTGGTAGAGAATGCTGTCTTCGGGATGTCCTCTGCACGAATCTTGATCTGATGATAACCTGAGCGGAGATCAATCTTGGAGAACACCTTGGCTCTAGCTAGCTGATCGAACAAGATATCAATGCGAGGCAACGGATACTTGTTCTTGATGGTCACAGCATTGAGCGGTCGGTAGTCCACACACAGCTTAAGCGTTTGATCCTTCTTCTTCACAAACAAGGCGGAACAACCCCAAGGTGAAGAGCTTGGACGAATAAAACCCTTGTCCAATAACTCCTTCAACTGAATCTTCAGCTCTGCTAGCTCATTTGGTGACATCTTATACGGCCTTCTGGAGATAGGTGCTATGCCTGGCTGCAAATCAATCTGGAACTCTACATCTCGATCTGGTGGCATGCCTGGTAACTCATCTGGGAACACATCAGGAAACTCACACACCACTGGAATAGCATCAAGACTCTTGCCAACAATCTGATACACAACTGGCTTCTGGGCAGATGGAGAGCAAAGCTGAATGATCATCTTGCCATGTGCAGGAGAATCAAGTCGGACAGCACGGGATGGGACATCAAGCAAAGCGCCATGGAGTTTCATCCAACTCATACCAAGGATCACATCTATCCCTTGGTTCTCAAGTACTATGAGAGATGTCGAGAACTCTTTTCCTTCCATCTGGAGAGGGGCATGCCTAACCCACTGATTGGTAAAAATCTGTGCCCCAGGGGTGCGAATGATGTATGGAGACTTCATAACACCCATCACTAGCTCATGCTTCTTCACATATGACTTGCTAATGAAGTCATGAGAAGCTCCTGAATCAAAGAGTATGACAACTGGGTGGCCCCTGAGTGAAAAAGTGCCCGCTAGAACTGGTTCTCCTTCTGGAACATCCTCCAATGTGGTATAGTTGACATGACCTATCTTAGTTGGGGCTGCTTTTCTCTGAGGCTGCTGCTGACTAGAGGACTGGCGCTGAACTTGAGATGCCTTGCCCTGCGCTACAGGAAGAGTGCTACTCTGAATATGCTGCTCGGAGCGGGGTCGCTGTGCATACTGCTGCTCTGGAGGAGGATGATAGACTGCAAGCTGCTGCGGCTAAGGAGGACATGGAGGTCGGGCTGGGGGTGGAGTGAAAGCCAGCCTATACCTCGGTGGTGCATCACAAGAAGGTCCAGTGAGAGCTCTTTTCTCCTTCTTCTTCTCCTCTTGACGTCTGACAACGGCGTCTTCAACCATAATGGCAGCACTAAGCAGCTCATTAAAGCTGCCACCAAGACTCAAAGCCAAGCGGGACTGCAACTTGGTATTGAGTCCTCTGTAGAAGAACTCATTCTTCTTCTCATCTGTGTTCACATGCTCTGGAGCGTACTGAGCAAGCTGATTGAACCTATTGGAGTATTCCATTATACTCATGGTGCCCTGCTTGAGATCTAGGAACTCATTACGCTTCTTCCTTATGATGCCAGGAGGAACATAGTGAGCTCTGAAGGCTTCACGAAACTCAGCCCAAGGGACCTGGTGATCAGCAGAAAGCGTCGCCTGGTAATTACCCCACCAAGCTCCTGCATTACCATGAAGTTGTTGGGCTGCAAACTGCGTCTTCTGCAACTCTGTGCAATTGATAAGACTGAACTTGGACTCGATGGTACGGAGCCAATAGTCAGCCTCAAGTGGCTCATCAGCTGCAACGTACACGGGCGGCTGAGTTGACAAGAATTCAGCATAAGTGCCCGGTTGGGGTTGACCCTCATTAGCTGTGTTGTGCACCAACTGACGAAGCAATTCATTCTGCGCAAGAATAGCTTCCTCAAGCATAGCTTCAGGTGGTGCATCTTCCCCGTTATTCTCAGCATTAGCAGCCATGCTGCAAGATAGAGCGGCATACAACATTAGATACATTTATCTTGCAAAGACCGAAAATCAGCAATTAAATGGGCCAAAGCTGAAAATGATAACCATTGCTCCAACAGCACAACCATGCAAAATAAAAATTATGACATGGTGAGAGACTTCCCAAAGGTCGTAGCAAGTAGCTACCAGCAGCCATTCGAGTAAAAATGAGAAAGCAAAAGCCTTCCAAACTGACAGATTGAAATCTGTCCTGACTACGAGCAGTAGTCACTAAAACGAAAACTGGCACTTCTGGAGACGTCAAAAGGGAAAAGTCAGAACATAAAACTTGTAGATAACTTTGAGATCTTTCTGACGAGTACTCAAACGCCTCAAACGGACAAGAAGAGCTGGAGATATCGATTTTTTAAGTTGGCAGACAGATCCAGAAAAATTGGTCGAAGCTAACATTTGACTCCACTTGGTCGACAGATTGGGAGGGGATACTAACAGAATTTCGTTGGTAAGTCTGAAGCAAAGTTTTTGTTCATGTTGTAAGATTTCCAGCAAGTCTTGGTTTGTAAATTTTGGCCCAGCGGTTTTTGAGTTATGGATTTTTGAAATTAGCTTGTCAGTCTGAAATTTTTGGGTGATCTGAACTTCGTGGAAGTGTTTTAAATCATGAATATGCAATGCATGCACGACCTATACGTCCTCACTAAATAAAATTTGCCCAAGTATAGCAGGCCGTAGACAATGGTGGTAACTAAGTCGCACTCACAAACGTTTCTACACGATCTACGCACGAGTTAGTGTACCTGCAGAAAACCACACAACGTCACCTCAAACAACCTACTCAGGTGACGTAACTTTGCAGAAAATAAATGCATGGCTCAATCCTCATCATCTTATGAACTCGATGGTTCATGCCAGAAAATCAACGTCACCCATGAACTCGATGGTACATGCCAGAAAATACCATATCCACGGAGCCATACATGATCCTTACCTTCTTACCTGGGCGTCGGTGCGTCGTTACAGAAAAATAACAATCAACTCCTATTACCACCTGATTACTCTAACATCCTTATAATGGGCTTTTCGTTCCTCACTCGTAACGTGGTTAGCTTTTCGAAAATAGGCCGTTTATATGATGTACTGTCCCAACACGGCTCTGATGCCAGCTGAAGCGTTTCCGCTTTTCACAGGATCGAGTCGGAAGTGCTGATGAACAGACACAACAGTACATCACATAAAAAGCACAAATTTTACATCTTTAAGTTATTACATCAAGTACAAGTGATTTAAAACACGAGAGTACACAGCGGAAGTCTGAAGATAGATAAATAACTACTACTCTCGACGATACAAAGGCCGCACATCGAAGCCCTACGATGTGGACCTGCTGAAAGCTCCACCAAAGATCAGCGGAAGCAAGAACAAACCTGCACAAAAACATAAAGAGCCAAACCCTGAGCAACTAATACTCAGCAAGACTTACCCGTCAACGTGGCTAACTACAGCCGACTCCTAGTATGCAAAGGCTACAAAGGGTAGGCTGACTCAATAGCATAAACCCGCACTAATTACTTGGTCCTTACTTTCAAGTTTTAATTTCAAGTTAATTACTTATCCAGTAAAACTGTGCACTTATCTCTAAAACAGGTATAAAGTAACAATACATCAATAATAGCAGTGTAACAATAAGATATATAAATATAAGAGTAATAGACTAGCATCATCATCGTCATCCAATAATCACACTACGATGTGACTCAGTGAACAAGGTTGCTCTTGACCGAGAGCGGCGGCATCGATGTACATCCTGCAGGAGAAAACCTGACCACACGACATATGCAGCACAAAGGCACCACATATGGCAACCTTTTACAAAGCCCCCGCAAGGCCGAAGTCTAGCTGCTGCCCACGGCGAATCATCAGGCCCCACACGACACCCGGCCCCGCCGTTGCCTATGGTCCCATTTCCCCGAAGCAGCAGGGTAAGGTTCGTCCCCACGATTGCTAAGCTACTAGGTTTACTAGGCCCATAAAACACTAGCATGTGATCAGTACGTTCGAACTTGCTCAACAGGGCCAACAACGGACGGTCCTTAACCGACACAGACGGGGCTACCACCTTGAAGGCCCAGCCTTCTCCATCCATCCTATACAAACAATTCCCCGTCCGGTCTCAACAAATCTTAAATTCTACTAGTACAATCCAGGGTGATTCCTATCTTGCGAGTGGGACCTACCACTCGTCTTCTACCGTCCGCTAGCCACTAAGCCTAGCAAGTTCTAACGTTAACCTAGAACCAACTACTACAAAATAGGACACAAGGTAAATCTGGAAGGGAGTCCTAATGCAATTCTATGGGTTTCACATCAACTCCTAATAAACCTAATGCACAAACAGTTACTAGCCCCAATCAAGTAATAAAATAAAAATCTAAATAGGTAGGCATGCACCGGGGCTTGCCTGGCTCAAATGCGATGTTAGCTACTAGAGAGTCAGCTAATATCTCCTCCTAAACAGCTCAGCATCCTGATCCTCCTGCTGCTCCTGAATCACCTCGTATGCTACACGTCATGACAAGGAAAAAAATGCAAATTAGATGCAATGATATGATAAAATCAAATTAATTTGATTTAGTTAACAGAATAACATGGTTTTGAAAGTTAGTTAGGGTCCTCTGACATTTTTCTGAGATTAAGAACCACTAGAAAAGATTTACTGCGAAGTTTGAAGATTTATTGCTTGTTGGATTATTTATAACACTTTTAACAATGCAGGACATGAATTAAATCATAAGAAAAATAAATATACAAGATCTGGTAGTGGAAAATGCTATGTAAGTTTGTGATAAGATGATTTGCATACAGATCAAGTTTCAGCATTTAACGATTAACAGAGGATTAACTATGCTTTACACAAGGATTAACACATATGCATTCATACAGGAAACAGGAAGATGATTTGCTTCAGTTTGATAGTTTGGATAGGTAGATCAGAGCACACGGAAGACAACAAAACTGGTTTCACATTTTTCTGATGTGTATTCTATTTTCTATGCATTTTACAAAGTTGAAGCATTTTCTGGCGATTTAAACAAATTCCGGAAGTTGGAAAATTCGTGAGCCAATCAGAATTGAGCCACACCAGGGGCTACACAACACGCAGCACAGCAGATCAAGCCCTGGATGAACCAGAGCTCGATCGGGCTCGTCCATGGCGGCACCGGTCGCCGGGGAGCGACGGCGGCCAGCCAAAACTTGGGCAGACGACCACTAAAATTCCCCCAAAAATTACAGAATCGAAGCAAAGCTCAACTCTCATCCGTTTGTTGGGTCTGGGGTCGACGGCGACCACTGGAGAGCGGCCGGCGACGAGCACTGCGAGCTGGTAAGGTTCGGCGAGGCTTCCCGCGTTGCACGGGGCATGAAAAATCAAGGAAAAATACTCAGGAGATTCACCTTGGTGTGAAGAAGAGCGGCGTGGGCACCGTTGACGACGAGGGGGCGTGGAAGAAGGAGTTCGTCGGGGAGGTTCTTGCGTTCTTGCAACAGACTGCGGGGAAAAGTGTCGCGACGGCGACCTGGGCTGCGGGATCGAGGAATGGAAGGGTTAGATGGGTGAGCCACCTTGTCGCGCAGCTCTGGATTTAAGCAATTGGTGGGAGACTCACCGGAGAGAAAGAAATCGATGGCGGCGCGGGATGTGCTCGGATGGCCGAACTTGAAGAGGAATGCGTCGATTCGTACGGCTCACGGTGGGAGATGGGGAATGGTGCCCATGGTCTGCTGGAGAGGGTTCTCGTGGAGCTTCGGAAGGAGTGGTGCACTCAGGGATAGCTCGTCGACGGCAGCGAGCTCGCTTGACGCCGGCAATGGCGAGAGGAGGCGGCAACGGGGAAAATGGCGGCTAGGGTTTGGGTTTGGGGAGGCAGCGGGCGAGGGAGAGACCGAGAGAGAGATTGGCGTCGACTTGAGGCCTCAGCGACCGCGAACGAGTGGAGGAGGAGGGTGCGGCGTGTTCCGGTCGCCGCCGCCGGCGGCGACGTGGAGGACGAGTTCTGACAGCAGACTGACTTTCGCATTTTTCAGGAATTAAATCCAGCGCATTTCCACGAATTATTCAGGGTGCTTCCCGTGCTCCAAAAATCACCAAAATTTCGGGGATGAAAGAGTACAGATCCAGCTCCAACTTTCTTTTTGGGTCGATGCACTTTTGAGTGACAGATTTTGAATTAAAAATCGAGGAACAGCAAGATTTGCAGGGCTTTCTCTGAATTTTAGAGGTACTTCCAGACTTCGAAAAATTCTGGAAAATTGTCCAAAATTCTCTTTTCTGATGGGATCTCTACAGAATTTTTGTTTGGGTCAGGTTGTTATGGAAAAGTTTGAGTTGCTTCACAAGCATTGGTTTAACATTTATTTGAACAAATTGCTTTCAATTCAGATTTATGTTTGAACTGATTTGGTTCAGGTTTTGGGAGTGTTTTTACAGGATTTTGACAGCAGTGACACAGGGGTGTCACAGTATCTCCCTGGTGGACAAACTCGCCTAAATAAAACTTCACTGGAAGCATATCAAGATTATCCATCAAACCTGTGAGAACCAAACGTAATTTATGAACCATATGATTCTGGGCATAAATTGAAATTTTGGAGAAATAACCATATGACTCTGGGCAGAAATTATGAACGAAAAGCCTAACCCGATACAAGATAAAGGAATGCACTAATAAATTGTGGAAAAATAACTGTAAAAAATAATTGTGGTGATCTATATTACTTCACCGATTCCACTAATCAACAGCAAGAGAGCTGGATGCATTCAGAACCACATGCCATTCCCAGGAGCCGTGACCAACTCACGGCCTAATCCAACTAATTGTCAATTAAAAATACACACTTTTACTAGTCTATACTCCACATCAATCGTTCGTCAACAGCATCTTTCGTAATGGGGATCGGAACAAATCTCGCAAACATTCAGATAGCCTAACGGCACAAAGCACCAACCCCTAGTTGATCGCTATTGACATTTGACAATCACTAAACAAATCAGTACACTAGTTCGGATTACTCACCTAACTGCCGTACTGTTTAACGATTACTCCAATCGATGGCCGATCATCCAATCCTGGTGCGGAGCCGCGGCGGAGACAACGGCGCCTGGAAGGAGTTTGCGATATCAGATGAAGAACAGAGTTGTTCGGCGGCGGGTGTCGTGCGAGTCATGCGCTTCAATCGGGCCGGCAGTTGGAAATAGGCCGAGGCAGCGCTGGTAAATAGCCCCAGGTGTCAAGTGTAAAAAAGGCCCAGACGGCAGGTGCAAACCATTAGCCACGTCAACTGATTCTTCTCAAAAAAAAAAAAGGCACGTCAATTGATGTGCTGGATTAACAAAACCGACGACCAGGTCAAAACCGCTGCCACCTCAGCTAAACAGCCGAGTAATCCTGCTTAGGGGGTTATTTAAACCGGTATCGTTAGTACGATGGACTAAATTAAGTCTACATTTTGTTGAGGGGGCTAATTAGACAAACAAGATTGTTTGAGGTAGTAAAATAGACTTAATTTAACAAATGTTGTTGTGCCAACTATCAACATAAAAGAGTAAATCTCACAAAACTATAACTATTTGTGTTGTTGTTGCACAAAACTACAACTTTTTCGACTAGTTTCACAAAACTACAACTATTCTGACATCTTGTTTCACAAAACTACAACTATTACATTTGATCCCACATGTCATCCACACATGTGCCATGTGATATGGACCCGCCTGTCAGTGACACATGTGCAAAAAAGTTGTAGCTTTATGAAACATAAGGTCAAAATAGTTGTAGTTTTGTGAAACTGGTCAAAAAAATTGTAGTTTTGTGCAACAACAACACAAATAGTTGTAGTTTTGTGAAATTTACTCTAAAAAAATGAGCTTCAAATATATTTTACTTGTATCTAGATAAAAAAAAGATAAACATTAATAGAGGATATATTATATACCAAATTGAATTGTGATTCAATCATAATTTTATTTAAGGTATAAAATGAATAAATTGAGCTGTTCAGAGGAGTAAAATAGTCTTTTAGTAAGTATAAATAAATTGCCAGGTTTTCATGGGAAGTCGGAACCCACCAAATTGAAGTTATGTGATTTCGAGCGAAAGCTGGTCATTCAGGCTGAGAGGGAATTCCCAGGCCTCGGTGGGATTGTGACAAATCCTCTTCTAATGGGTTGGTTTGTCACAAGCGCTTACATGTACATGGTGGCTTATTTGGGCTGAATGTTAGTGTGACTAACGGAAGATCTAGCAGCAAAGCTCTTGTAGGGAACTGATGTGTGGTTAGCTTCTTGTACGGTGATTCATATCACGGTTCTTCTCACTCCCTTAAAGATTAGTTTACACTTCTGAACTTATGTCAAACATTAATGGTTTGAACGGTGTACAAACTTGCCCCTACTCGGACTCCCGTTAATGTGAAAATTGAGCTATTGGGCTTTCAAAATAAGCTACTCAAAACCGTCTCCATCTTAGATATGGGTGTATTTTTCCTTCCCTATAATCTATGGACTTTCAAAATACTAATAGGATAATAGATATCCACATGATCCTTATAACTTGTGTCAAGTACTAGTCATACTAGGAGGAGGTCACATAGCCAAAGTGTATCTTAACCATTAGATTGAAGAAAATGGATGGCCAACTTTGATTTAAGGGTACCGTGAAGGTTGCCTTGTTGATGCGGCGTACAATATTTGACAACACTATTATTGCAGCTTTACCTCATAATCCACTGAACCAACTTCGTGTTAGTGAATTGGGAAATCTTTCAATAAGTCATGCCATAGTTGAAAGTGTTAATGTAAATTATGATGTACGAAGCTCTCACATCTTTTTATTTTTAAAATTCGTATACATAACTTATAAAAGGAATATAAAAACTTTGAGTTGGGTCATCGAAATTGTTGAAATGTGTCTTTAATCAATTGTTAAATAACGTTTTCAAAAATGTGAAAACCGAATCTTCAAAATTGCTGTAATATGTCTCAAGTTAATAAATTTGGATCTTAAGAAGTTGAGTGCTAAAAGAACCAAAACTATAATAATAATAAACTTAAAATTATTTGGAGTGAAAACAAAACAAGAAACGAGGAATGAAGAATAGTAGTTTCGCGGGTTGTGGCCTGGTGCATTGGCTCGGTCTAATGCATAGGGACTGTCAATTGGTGAACAAATTTTTGATGAAATTCTCTAGCGATCTTGATCAATTGAAAAAAGAAAAGCTCAAAAAGAGATCTTTTACGGTGTTTGCAAGGTATCTAGAGGTACCTCATCGTGGACCGTTGATTTAGAGAGGGGTAAGGTACGGAATAAAAATTAAAGCTATATGGCAAGTGAGTAATAATATGGTAACTAAGAGTCATTTGTTTGGTTAATTTCACGATGAGATCTTCCGGTCCTTTTCTCTCTTTTGTTCATGTGTTTGATGCCATGCTTTTAAAGTTCTTGCATCAAAACAATCTGAGCGTCATGCAGGAGGATTGGACTCCTGTTGTGAGAGCTTTAATTATTATATTGAGCATGCATCGTATCTAGTGGTGAACGGTATGTCAACTACGAATCAATTGATTAGGATCAAGACACGATTGACAACTAAACTCTGTAAAAATACAATTATTTACTTAATTTGTTTCTTGATTACTCGGTCTATATTTGTTTCGTTGCCTCAAATCAATTGACTGGGATCTTGAGGGACGTGGTTGGGAGCAGATTTGAATCATGCTAAGGTCTAGTTTCAATTTGACGCGGAATTCGTGGTAGGCAAATGACTGTTCTTCTATTTTTATACTATTTGCTTACATCATTTCACCATTCCTTCTGCTGTAAAATAAATGTAACTTTACAATACAATAAGTGATTCGCAAGTGCTGAAGGTTCATCTATAAAATTTATAAATCTTGGAACACGATATGCAGCCTACATGAGTACAATATTTGAAAAACATGTAAATAGCTAAAAACCAAGTAAATATAGATGTGTTTTTGCTTCATTTTTTCTTTTAAAATTTTGCTTCAAAAATATAGCTGTGTTCTTTGACCTACCGTGAAGGAAAAAATCACAACTGAGTAAATCTTACCAAAACAATGCAAATAGCTAAATAGGAAGGAGATTAGTCAATATAACACATGTTCGCACTGCCTCATTTTGGGTAACTTAGTAAATCTTAACAAATCAATGTAAATAGGAAAGAGTAATCACGTATCAACTCATTGACAAGTTACCCAAATATATTTTAAAATTATATTTTGACAAGTTACCCAAATATATCAACTCATTGACTAGCCTTCAAAATTAGTCATAGATAAAATTATCCTTTTAACCTTCATACTTAAATACCTTTATCCATACTTATGTACCTTTTGGTTGGTACCTTTGATTGTGAAGCGTTAGATTTAAGGCAATAGACGGTGCACATCATTTGCACACACCGTAAAAGATCTCAAAAAAGAAACATGCTATCAGCGTCAGTGCGAAACCATTATATTAGCATTCTACCCTGCCAGCATGCGTGCAGCATTTCTAAATATTGCCTGGGTCGTGAGGCGTAAACTGCCAAAATTGAGATTGCAGCGATGTGTAACCGGGCCGCTGCTCGCTGTAACCAGACTTTATTTGCTTCAGCCAAAACAAACAAAACAATGCTACTTTGCTAGGTTGTCTCCAACCTATCTCGGACAACTTCAAGGATAGCGATTAGACCAAGAACATGCTGTGCCAAATGCCTCGCAAAACACTATGCAGAATTTTTTTTTTTTTGCGAAAGGGGGGAAATTGTATTAAACTTAAGGAACAGTACATCCCACACCTTTTACAGAAAGGACCTCAAAGAAAAGAAAATTACAACGAACTCCCTCATCTTCCAGATCCTTCCCGACACCAAATCTTCTCTCCGCCGACGACCACCGGCAGCAGCAGCTGGTTTCCTCCTCCCTCCCTGGCCGCGACCTCCACGCATTGTTGGAAACGCCGATTTGATGGACGCAAACGCCCATATCACGAAGAAGGCATCTAACCGGCCGTCGCACCACCACCGGAGGGAACGGAGAACACCAAACCACCACGAACAAGCAATCACCAGCAAAAAGAAACAAAAGACCGGAGAAATCGTCGCTGGACCACAAGGACGACCACCCGGGACCATCTTCCACCGTCGCCAGCAACGCCAGCGAGGGGAAACAGAGGTCCTTCCACCCTTTCGCAAAAGAACAGAAGGAAAAACAACTCCACAAGGCCTCACCGGAGAAGGAGCCAACGTCGACGACGCTACTGCCGCCAGATCCGCTGAGGGAGACACGAAATCCGACCGCCATCACCGAGGACGACGACGGAACCCTAACCCTAAAGGGAGAAAAACTAGACTACTTACTGTATAGTAGCTAGAAGGGTGACCGGACGGCAGCTCCGCCGATCTCCCGGCCCTCCGGAGCCCTACGGGCCGCCGGAGGGAGGGGAGATCGAGGGGAGCCGCCGCCGGAGAGGGCTCTCCTCCTTTCGCCTCCTCTCTACTGTAGCAGGGGTCGTTCGCGAGAGAGAGTAAACTGCACGGGTCCACTATGCAGAATTAACTATGTACATGAACCACTATATATAGTTCTGTATAGTATGTACTCGGAGACAGCTCGTCGTTGGTGTGCAGGGGATTGAAATGGCCTCCTCAGAGAGTGCTCTCTCTCTGGTGGCCCTGCTCCTGCGTGTGAAAACGCTCCTCCTCCTTGTAGCTGCTCTTATCATCATAGCAACAGACAAAATCTACGGACCATATAAAGACGTTGCAGATCCGCCGAATTTTACTTTCCGGGATTTTTATGCATACCGGTGAATATCTACCGAGCTCTTCCCATTTCTCGTTTTAATTATTTTGGGATTGTCCCTAGTTCTTTTGATTTGATTTTCTCGAGTACTATAATCAAATTGAATATGTGTGTGTGTGTGTGTGTGTGTGTGTGTGTGTGTGTGTGTGTGTGTGTGTGTGTGTGTTTGTGTCGATTCTAGCTTTGTTGGTGGCTATATATATTTGTAATTCTACAGAGTTCAGATGCTGAAATGCCGTATCTGTTCATGTTTCTGAAGGTATCTCTTGTCTGCTGCTGTCATCGGGTGCGCCTACACTCTGCTAATGATTCCATTTGCAGCCATCCATGTTGCCCAGGGGAGGAGAGTTGGGCGCACTGGTGCTGCCACTTTCTTCATTTTAACTGATGTGGTAACAACTCTACCCATGTAATTAAACTTCTATTTCGAGTACAATCATAAACGGCCATCTGTTCATTAAAAAGTACTTCTGTTACACTCATTTCCTTCCGATTTTCAATTGATGTCGTTAGGTTAGGACAACACTTTAGTTAAGTGAGTCTGCAATTCTGGAAGCAAAGTCGTAAATATTAGATGGTGTCCCACGCACCAACCTACATCTTAAACCGAGTTAGCGATTAGATATTTACTAAGTTATGGTAAAATATTGAACAACAGGTTTTCCATTAAGTTAGCCTTCAATGATGATGCAAACAGTTAGTAGCTGTAGAAACACTTTCTGTATCTTCCTTTCCTCAATACGTATGTGGCCCTGGATGCAGGTATTTGCTATACTAATCGCCACAGGGGCAGCAGCGGGCCTTGGTCTAACTGTTGAAATTCAGCGTTCTGTACTGCACGATGGTTCAGACGTCGACACCTTTTACAGACTGATTGACACCTCGTGTGGTTTGATGCTGGCAGGCGTCCTCTTCATGGTGGCCACGATAATGATCTCGGTTCACTCGCTCACCTAGCAACGGCCTCTTTTTGGCGAACGTTGTTGCTCATGTTTCCCTTTCGATCTTTTGTCTGTCAAAGCATGATTTTGGCACTGTAATGATAATGCTCGATTTTATTTTTTCTATGGCATCTAATAATATTTCGTGGAGATTTCTTTTATGAGAATTGGGGTTCATATGAAAACTGAATGTGTTTTGATCCTTTTCATATTGTTTTTTCTATTTCAATAACACACTGAGTCTCCAGGAACCAGGGGCGGAGCCAGCCTGGGGGAGGGTGGGCCGATCCACCCAAACGTTGAATTCTAGCACTATAGCAGTGCTACAGTAACATTTTTCTTTTTTTCCCTCCTTCTTCGGCCCACGTAAACCAGCTCAAATGGAGTTCGGCCCACCCCAATGTTTGGGCCTGGCTCCGCCACTGCCAGGAACTAACCCAGTTTTTGGTTTTTATTCAGTGTAAGCAATTTATGTGAAATTGGAGAAGTATATTCGAAAATGCAATTGTATCTGCGCGCTTTCCGCTATGCCTATCTTTCATACTTCACCACCAGAAAAACATAAATGAAAACTGAAAAACGATAATAAACAAGTGGAAGTATAGCATAAAAAAACAATTGTTGGTACTGATGAAAATGTATAATTATCAAATTGCTGGGATCACATTCAGCAGTAAAAATTAGACCCCCAAAAAAATTGTCACCATAATTCAAATGTATACACAATAAGTTTAGTTCCATACTAAGCAAAGTTCCTCGTACTAGATATGGAGGGATGATGTGTTATCATCAAAGTTAGAGGAAAATCTCTTATATAATTAGTCGGAGGTGGTCACTAACCGAAACCGGCTGTTTGCCGAGTGCCTGGTTGTTTGCCGAGAGCTTTCCATCGAGCACTCGGCAAAGACTCAACCTTTAAAGAGTGCCTCGCCGTTGCGGCACTCGGCAAAGTCGCCGTCACCGTCAGGTGGACGGGACGGTGTCTTTTTTTTTTCCGAGGGCCGTGGCAGCACTAGCAAAAGCATAAGACTCCAGCAGGCCCTTTGGTGATACCATTCTTGTCAAATCCTGGCTCCGCCCTGCAGCCACGCGATCCTGCTGGCCTCCTCTTGACTGCAGCCCCAGCGCTCCGTCGCACCGCCCGAGCTCACTAAAGCCCCCGACAGGAAGTAATATTGTGAGTCATCGTTTTAACGAACTGTTATACAGTGATATGAAACTGTTTGTTATACCTTTTCTGCAGGTTCTTCAGGTCATTCAGGTTGCACAAAGGGCACCAAACCATTTGTCGCTACGGGATACAATCATGAAACACCTTAAAGCTGGAGAGAACACCAGCGTGGCGCGGCTGCAGCATCGGTGCCGAGGTTTCTGGTGTCGAACTTCGGGAAGCAGTTGTAGCAGCCTGAGAGCTTCCTGAGGTGCACCCGCTGAAGTGAAACTACTTTGTTCTTTAGTTGCAGCAAAGCAGAAATACTTTGTGTGTTTATTTGCAAGCCAAACTTTAATGGCGCAATTAAACAATGCAACTGAATGGTTACTGGAGAGAGTGGCTGCACAGGAACAACTCAAATGAAACATCACAAAGAGGGTAGCAGGCTAGCAGCGGCGCGGCGCTGCCGCCTAGCTGGGTGCCAAGTCGGAGCATAAGGAGACCAAGGCAGAACCCTGGCATTCCAACTAGCCAGTATCTTAATCCCGATGCGAGTCGCGATGGCCGAATAACACTAGGATAGTTCATCGAGTCGAAAAAGAAAATTAATCTGAATTTTGGCATGAATGCAGGTAGAGGACACACCGTGACGAGAAAACGTTTCCTGCGACTCAACGGAGATGAACAAAACAGATCAAGGAAGAGGGTGGCGCAGGGGTTCAATGAGAGTTGTTTTTTGATTTGCCACGTTGGATGGTTCATGTTGAGTCAATAGTCAGCAAAACTACTCTTAGTCATGGCCACCTTGGCAAAACAGGATTAGCTTGTAGTACCTAAAGGCTGGTATAATGTTACACGTAAACAGTCTTACCTGTCTCATTCAACACCACAAAAGAAGCCTTCAATTAGTAAATACTATAAGATAAAATGGCGCTTTCTTCACATTCCACATTCAAAGAAAAAACTCTTTCATTGCATTCGCCGTGCCAACGTTGTCTAGTCAACATCACAATGCGCCCCTTCGAATGTTGTAGGGGATAGCAATGATGTTAGCTAGATGAATGGCTAGCTATCGTTTATGTCCTATAGTATAGGAGAGAGATCCGGTTATAATTTCTTTTATTGGAAAAAGTTCATTTTACTACCCAAAATAATTCACTTTGTACTTTTTTTATTCTCCAAACATAATGGCTCACATTACCCCCCAAACAATTTTATTAGATGCAATATACACCTAATTGAAGATTGTCTTTTTTGTTTCTTGGCCTATAATGAAATTTGAAGCTCAATTTTGCAAGATGATAGTTCATATAATACCCTATGTTAAAATATTTTTAAATTATTTTTCTTATATCATTTGAATGCATATATCATAATTTATATTAGTAAATAGTACACACAATATGTCATAATTATTTTAACATAGGTTGTCATGTGAATTGTCATCGCCAAATTTGAGTTTCAAATTCCACTAGAAGGCCACTATAGTGTACTCTATATCATACCGAATGCAATTGTTTGGAAAAGTAAATTGAGCCATACTTTTGTTAGGCGGTGAAACAGACGACGTGAATTGTTCGGTGGAGTAAAATGAATTTTTATTTTCTTTTATTATCCGCCTACATTTTCTATATATTATTATCAATATAAAGTTATATCACTGTGAATTATTTTCAATCGCAGTTAGTCTCTACCTCACTATTGTAAGGATCACGCGTGCCACGCTGATTGGTGCGAGACGAGCGCGGCAATTGCAGGATATATGGTCATGATAGTGGGAATCAAAACCTCGCTATTGTAAGGCTCGCGAGTGCCACGTTGATTCGTGCGAGACGATCCGCAATGATTCCTGCCAAATTTTTTAGTTTGGAAGAGTGTGAAGGATCCATCTGCATGGTTGGCGCGGAACGAGCTCCACAATACGTAAAGACGCGAGCAAATTAAAGTACAGGAGTCAGGGCCGGCCCTGGGGGGAGGCCAACGGGGCAGCCGCCCTGGGCCCCCAAATCTGAGGGGCCCCACCCCAGGTATGTATATGTATACCGGTATCGATCGATCTGCCCCTGGTGGCCTTCATATTGGAGAAACTGTAAACAATCCAGCCGTCCCGCAGGCCCATTCACCAGCAGCAGTCCAGCAGGCCGGTTTCCTTGCCAAGAACCCATCACGTGGTTGCCTGCAGCCTGCCTGTTTCCTTGCTTCTAGCCCAATACGGCAGTAACAATTAGGAGTCGAAGGGGCCAGTTGCCACATCACAATTCTTTGCGCCGCACACGACGCTAGTTGCCGCAACGCTGATCGCCGACGCCCCGAACAATCGCCGCATGATCTTGGCCTTGCTGCCTGGTGCCTCACCGTGATCTCCACTCCGATCACTCCTTTGCTTTGCCTGACTGCACTGAACAGATCGAGATCCTTCGCTGCCTGTATGCTAATTGATATGTCATATGCCCTAAGTTTCTAATAAAATGCTATCGCTTAACTGATTTGATCTATTTTTTTTGTTGAAATTTTCAGGAAGATAATGTCGTCGTCACGCAGAAAGTATCCTTCTGGTAGTGAAAAGAGAAATAAAAGCAACAATCTGATGGGTTCTTGGCAACACTAAGAGGAGCCATGGATAAATTTGTTAAGAGACCCAGTACTTCAAGAAATCCAAATGAGTTAGCGATAGTTGCTGTGGAGGAACAACCTAATAATATTAATATAGATGACCCGGCCTCGACAGAAGATAGTGTTGACATTAGTGATGCGGGTGATGGCAATGTAAGTGATCATGTTGGACAAGATTGACATCGATTCCATTATCAACGACTTCGCATCTAAAAATGTTAGAAGAAACATTTAAGGTAACAATTATGTACAAACACTATCATATACATATTTTATGATACGTTGTTCATTTTACTTGCAATCGAATTTTATATTTATATGTATGTGTGTGCGAAAAATTGTTTTTTATATAAAGGCCCCTGGCATTTAGATTCGCCCCGGGCCCCTAAAATCCCAGGACCGGCCCTGACAGCAGTAGTAGTATACAAGGAAACGCCGCTTCCCAGGCAGAGAAAAACTTCGACTCCTCACGGTTTGTGTCCTTCGAAAAAAAAATCCACACGGTTTCTGCAGGCAAGGAGGAGTGCAGACACGGACAGGAAACGCCCCTTCCCAGGCAGCGATCGCACCCACGCGCCGCATGTGCCGCGACCGCGCGCCGGGCGAGGGACCATCCTATCCACATGTACATACAGATAGAGATGCCACTTGCCGGTTCCCAAAAAAAAAAATGATCTCGCCAAGCACGCGGGCGGGCGCGAGTCACCCACCGCGCGACGGCCATGTCAACGCCGGGCGGACGAATGCCTTCAAAACTCGGGCGCGTGCGAGCGGCGAGCGCGTTTGTGACACTAGACTAACTTGCTGCATTTGTTGGAGATGTCTTCTCGGATGGCGGTGCTTCTGGCAGCGGCGTTGCTGCTGGCCGCGTGCGCCGCCGGGCCCACGGCGGCGGGGGATGCGAAGAAGACGTGGCTGGGCGGGCTGAGCCGGGCGTCGTTCCCGGAGGGGTTCGTGTTCGGGACGGCGACGGCGGCGTACCAGGTCGAGGGCGCGGCGGCCTCCGGCGGCCGCGGGCCGTCCATCTGGGACGAGTTCGTGCACATCCCAGGTATGGTGCTCACGCTCTTGCTCACCTCCGGTGGTCTTCTCCTGTGCGAGAGTGTGTGATGTGTAAGCCTAAGTACCACTAGTTCATCGTACGGGTAACCACATATGAAGTGTTACATGGTGACTAATCTGATGTGGATTAGCCCGTATCAGGCATTCATCATGATTTAAAATCATAACACTGTAGCAGAACGGTCTTTTTCTAAACTTGAGCCGTCAAACTCAGGAATGGTTTCCTGATATGTGATCCCACATTTGAAATTCATGTACTAACTTTCTCTATTGTGTGTTGTAATGGATAGGAAATATTGCTGGAAATCAAACTGCAGACGTTGCGGTGGACCAATACCATCGCTACAAGGTACTATATATGCCTCGAGATTTCAGGCCTGATAAAATCGTTTGTTTGACTTTCTGTATTTAGCCCTTTTTCTCTTATCCTTCTGCAGGCAGATGTCGATCTCATGAAACGTTTGAACTTCGATGGCTACCGGTTTTCAATCTCTTGGTCCAGGATCTTCCCAGGTACGCAACTCTAACTTAATTTGTAATATAGTAGTGTGCCGGCCCAAGTTTTTGCAGCTGGTGCATCTTTTTTTTTTTTATGCAGATGGTGAGGGACGAGTCAATCAAGAAGGTGTAGCCTATTACAACAATCTGATAAACTACCTGCTCAAGAAAGGTACTACAAGATAAGCTGGAACAGAGAAATTATACAATTAAGACTTCCAGTGGATCCTGTATACAACCATATTTGAATGGCTCATGTTGAAACTTGAGCAGGCATTACTCCATATGTCAACCTTTACCATGCCGATCTTCCTCTTACGCTTCAGAAGAAATATGAAGGATGGCTCAACCCAAAGATGGCGTAAGACAGTCTTAAAATTAGACTAATGTATATATCTTTTCATGTGCTGAGATTTATTTCGGGGTACGGCGAGTGTCACACTACAAAATCTTGCACTGTCCTTATCGTAACACAGATCAGAGACACATATGTCCTAGCTGCATATTATGGAAGAAGGAACAAATAACAAATGAACCATATGAATATGGAATGGTTTCTTTGTTTTCAAGACGATGCACAATTGTAGAAGCATTCAGATAAATATATGTTTAACTAGCTAAATTGAATGTCTTGAGATATCATGTCAAGCCCTGAGGTCACAAGTTATGGTGGGTTGAACAATATATACAATATTTTTTTTGTTTTTGCAGTGAACTTTTTGCAGACTATTCTGACTTCTGTTTTAAGACCTTCGGTGATCGTGTAAAGCACTGGTTTACATTCAATGAGCCAAGGATAGTAGCACTACTTGGTTATGACGGAGGGTCTATTCCTCCTCAAAGGTGCACCAAATGTGCTGCCGGTGGGAACTCGGCGACAGAACCTTATATTGTCGCTCATAATTTTCTCTTGTCACATGCTACTGCAGTTGCAAGATACCGCACCAAGTATCAGGTATTTTCTATTTAATAATTTCGTAGGGTTACCCAGAAACACCAAGTACTTTCTATTTATAGCACTATTTCTTGGCGTAAATATTTAGGATTCACTTTTGGGACTGCAGTCCAACTTTTAGTCTACAAAATGAAGTGTGCAGTCCAAATTTACTCTCACTTTATATGTCTTGAACATTGCGCCATATGCTTTGTCTTTCGCAGCTTATTAACTCATGAAACACAACACTTGCCTAAACAATTAGTGTAAAAAGTATGCGTGCAATTATTTATGTACCAAAATTCGTTACTTTATTCCTGTCAAAATTGCTGGATGGAAAAACAAAATAATTTTCTTTTTCAAAATTTAGGCTACCCAAAAAGGAAAGGTTGGAATAGTCCTGGATTTCACTTGGTACGAAGCTCTTACAAACTCAACTGAAGACCAAGCAGCTGCTCAAAGAGCCAGGGACTTCCATATTGGTTGGTAAGCCATACAAATGTTCGCTATTAAAATCTAGTTTGTATGCAGAAAGGTAGAAGTGTTAATATCATCTACGATTGCATTTGATGTAGGTTTGTTGATCCATTGATAAATGGATATTACCCTCAGATAATGCAAGATCTTGTGAAAGAGAGGCTGCCCAGGTTTACGCCTGAGCAAGCTAAATTGGTCAAAGGCTCAGCCGACTTTATTGGAATCAATCAATACACGGCTAGCTACATGAAGGGCCAGAAACTGCTGCAGCAGACCCCAACTAGCTACTCAGCTGATTGGCAGGTTACATTTGTTTGTAAGTTTATTGCCTTAAACTATAGGTTTCTTGTTAATGGGATTAATTTAGATATTAATGATCCTTGCCTAAATTGTGCAGCTGTGCGAAATGGCAAACCAATTGGACCACAGGTGTGCAATTTCTTTGTCCTTTTAGAAAAGTAAATTGAAGTAGCTATATATATCAAGAATGTTGGCATTGTATTTGTCAGCTCGAAGTAACATGATCAAACAAATGTGTGAATTTGTAGGCGAATTCTGATTGGCTTAGAATCGTCCCATGGGCGATGTACGGATGTGTAAACTACCTGAACGAGAAGTATGGAAATCCAACAGTCTACATAACTGAAAATGGTACACTCAATACAACCCAGATCCCTTAAATCCACATTTTCAGCGATATGTTGTGTATCAAGCGATGAACAGAGCAATCTTCCTGTTCCCAGGAATGGACCAACCTGGAAATCTCACACGTGACCAGTACTTGCGCGATGTCACAAGGGTGCGGTTCTACAGAAGCTACCTCACGGAGCTGAAAAAGGCCATCGATAAGGGTGCAAATGTGGCTGGCTACTTCGCGTGGTCTTTCCTTGACAACTTTGAGTGGCAGGCAGGCTACACTTCCAAATTCGGTATTGTGTATGTCGATTTCAACAACACGCTCGAACGACACCCAAAGGCGTCGGCCTACTGGTTCAGAGACATGCTACAGCACAGAGACTGAGACCAACCTGAAGTTACCATTTGTTTCAGTTCTTCAGTTTGCTTAGTGATCAGAAGGCACCTCATTCAGTGCCAGCTATGTCCTAGGCTATTAATAAATTTGCGAATAAAATTATGATACACAACAAACACTCCGATTAATTGTGTTTCCCCTGTTGTTTTCAGAATGTTATCAGTTTCATCGGTTTATCTTGTTCTGGACATTTTTTCTAGACGACGTCTAGACATAAGACTTGAGGTGAACGTTGAGTCTAGGGCCTAGTCACTACTTTAGACCCAAAACTCGCCTAAGACCGTCTAGTTGGACTTTGACCATGGCATGGTCTTTAAACATGCTCTAGACACATTTAGACAGCATAATTTGTGTCCGGACAATCGTCTAGACTAACAAAATGTGATACATATGGATTTTGAGAAGGAGAAAGTGGAAGATATTATTCATTTACTATTTGGCATGCTTATTATGTTTATAGCTCGTGAGAATTGAGATCTACTTATTGAGAACTCTGTCTACATTTGAGATTTGTCATCGGCAATGATATTTGAATTTTTTTATTATAGAGAACAAAAGTAAAGCTATATATTTGGATTTTTTGCTGTTATAGTACAAAATTGTAGAATATGTCTAATGTGTCTAAACGTTGCCTAGTCCGTCTAGACACTAGTTATCAGCCGACGTCTATTTTCGTCTAGCGTCTAGGAAAAGACAGAGTGTTCTTAGACATTTATGTTCTTCCACATTACTAGTTTCATACCGAAGGACAGGGTTAGAGTGATTGGAAAATTTACTGCGCGCGGTTCAACAAGATCAATAAATAACTGTCGCGTGCAATCAGTTGATCGGATGACTCTCATGCTGAAAAACTAGATCAATGCAAGTGCGTATGTACATGTACTCTTAACAGATATAATTAACGCATGCATAAAGCAATGACAAATCATCATTGCGTGCAATTCTACGTGCTCCTTAACTTCACTTTCCTTGCAGACTTCCCCAGCCAACAAAAGACGCGATAAAGTGAGCTTTGATTATGGAGTGCACCAAAAGGAAAAACCACGTTTTTCCCTGGTTAATCCCCTATCTTGCACCGCCTTGCTCCACACGCCACCAACGATCATTCAATGCCGCGAGCAGTACGTGAGAGGTACAACGCCGCGCTGTGTCACCAGCCACTCGTGTCCCCATCACATCCGGCGGTTATCTCTAACCGACGGCCCGGTCCCACATGCAGCGTCACATCGACCAACTGAGCCGCGCCGATCGCTTGAATCATTGGTTTCGCGCCAACGAGCCTATAAATGCATGCGAGCTCGCGAAGCTTGGACACACACAAGAACACAAGTACTCGTGGCCTTGCCGTTTGCCTGCCTGATCAAGTAACTGAAGTTGATCAATCGCTAGCTGGCTATGGCGGTGAGGACCTGTTGTGCCAGTCCGGCAATGGCGGCGCTCAAGCTGATGATTGTGGCGGCGCTGCTGATCGTGCAGGCCGGAGCTGAGGTCACCAAGGTGGAGCACAGCCGTCGGCGACTGGGGCCGGCGCGGGCAGTTCAACCAGACCCTTGTTGCCGAACAGGTATTACGCAGTGCAAACCCCTGGTGCAGTGTTTCGCTTTGCATTGATGCGTGCATATGTTCGGTTATTCGTAGTTTGTCCTGGTCCTAGTATTTAGCTAGAAGCGTTTTGTTGTTGGATTGCCGTTGGGAAGAACGGGTAAACACATTCTGAAACAAAGTTGCACCCTAGTGATGACTTAAGTAGGAACAATCCCTGCTCTGCTTTGTTTGACGGTACAGGCTGCATCCATGATGTTGTGGCCTTAATGTTTGCCCATTAGTACGTCTAACTATGTCTGGCATGATGCATGAAAATATTACTTTTATTGAACGTAAATAATTAATATTATTTACTTTTTAAAATTTATCTTCATAATTGTAACAAACATTTGGAAAATTCAGAACAGTTGAAAATGTTAAACAAAGCATAACCAGGGCAGCATGTAAAATATATTTCTCGTTTGTTTCGATAAGGTGAGATATATTTTTTCTCGAATGAAAGTAATATCTATATTACACTACACAACACACTGGTACAAAAATTCAATCAAGTAACCGTATGACAGGGCATGCCGACTTGTTGTGTTAGCGTGATAGATAGGAAAACGCGCAACATGATAAATCATTCGTACATAAATATTCAGCGCAGAAAACACAGGGCATGGGGTGGTGTGGTGCTGCTTTGTTTCTCGACCCGACGGGATTGCTAAGTCCTGAAGTAGATTAAGCTTTGATTCAGTGATCACAAGTTCAATGTAATGGAGCTTACCCCGATGATGATCCTCTCTGGTTCCTCCAAAAGAAAAGTCAACATGTACTTGTTAAGAAAAAAAGTGGGATCGAAATAGTTTACCCCTTTTACTAAAAAAACAATAGTTTACCCGGCAGCGATGATGGTGGCGGCGGGGCCGTCGTTACGATCGCCTCTCGTTTTCCCCATGGATCCAAGGATGGTTGATGGCAAGTTCGTCGAATTCCTCTTCATCCTACTGTTCACCACCGCCGGGGTGGTTGCTTGCAGCTGTGGCGTGCGGCGGCGGCGGCGGCGGGACTCGTCGCACACGTGCGGTGGAGGCATGGGCCGTCGCGATCGTGCGGCGGCGTTGGTGGCAAGCCGGCAACCCGTTGCTGTAACACCCCAATTTCAAACCAAATTCAAAGTTGAATAAAAATCACTCAAAATTTAAATTTTTGTTTACATCTTATCATTGCCATGATTTTTTTTCAAAATAAAATAAACTAAAGTAATTCAAACTTAGCCAGAATATGAAAATTTTGGAATATAAAACTTGTGCTCGAGTGTTTGCTCCATTTAAAATCCACTAAAAATTTGATCTTTTGAGTTTATAACAAATGAAATAATCATATGTCAAACCCTTTGCAAAACCCACCTCGTATTTAAAAACCTTTGATTTAAATTTGCACCAAATATCACCATTTGCATTCCTGGAGTTTTATTTTGATTTTTGGTGTTGGTGTCTTTCCTCTCTTTCTCTCAAATTTGAAATCCTTTTCAAATTTGAGCCAAATTCATTAAACCAGAAATGGAAAAGCCTTTCCATTTCGTAAACCTCTCTCGGGCCGATTCTCTCTTCCTCTCCCAAGCGGCCCAGCCCACTTTTCTTTTTCCTCCCTTCTTCTTCTGTCGCGGGCCTCCTTCTTCCTTCCCCAGGCCTCGGCCCAGCCTGGCCCATCCTTCCCTTTCTCCTTCCTCCAGCTCGGCCAAGCCGTCTGACGTTGCCGTCGACGAGCCGCCGTCCTGCTCCAGCTCGGTGTCGCGCCAGTGCACGTGGACGCCGCAACTCTGAGTCGCGACGAGCTTCGCATTCACACGAGTCGCCTCTTCGCTTGACTTCGCGCTGACCGGAATGGATAAGATCGCCGCCGACGTCGCACCGGATAAGACCGCCGCAATCCTTGACCGGCGAAGCCTTCGCCTCGAAGCCTCCCTCTCCTCCGCCTATTTAAGCGGCTTCTCTCACCCTCCGCGTCGTCTCTCTCTCTCTCTCTCTCTCTCGTGCCCCGGAAACCCTAACCCTAAGCTGCGCGCCGCCGTCACCATTGGAGCCAAGAGAAGCTCGACGCCGGACATCCTCCCGGCCTCCTTCCGCTCGTCTCGTGCGTGCGCCGGCTTCGCCACATCGCCGCGCACCTCGCCCCCTAGCGCGAACGCGACGCGCTGCGCTCCTTTATCTCCCCGTCGAGCGCCACCGTCGCTCTTCGCGCCTCGCCATCGCCGACGCTTCTCCGCCTCCGCGCGTCGTTGGAAACCCTTCAGGTGAACTCGCCGTGCCTTCCTCTCTCTCCTCGAGCTTCCGCGGCGAGCTTTTTGTCGCCGGAGCGCCGTTCCGGCCAACTCCGGCGAGTCGCTGCCGCCTCCCGCGCCGCTCGGCCGCCGCCGGCCACCGCATCTTCTCCCCATCGTTCTCAGCCGTCCGATCTAGATCCCACGGCCCAGATTAGGTACCCCTTCGGGGTATGTAACCGGTCCACCATGGACCGGTACACCACGGCCCTTGCCCGGTCCACGACTCTCATGGACTTGGTCCAAGGATTTTCCAATAGAAAAATAATTCCTAAATTCCCAGAAAATCCTGGCTCCTGTATATTTTGCAGATAAGCCCCTTTAGTTTATTTTAATTATGTTTAGGTCCTATCTTTTTACAGAAAAGCCCTTATACTTTTCTGTAATTACCTTTAGCCCCTGTCTTTTTACATCAAGGCCCCTAAACTTTTCCATATTTATGTATCAGTCCCCAGAACCTTTTGTAATTACATGTAAGCCCTCTGTAATTGCAAATAAGCCCTCACACCTTTAAACCTCATAACTTCACAACCGTAGCTCCGTTTTGAGCGATTCTTGCGCTCACACGTTCGTACAAACGCGTAGAATCTTTTGGTACTACTTTTAAAACTCCACACCAGATCTACAAGCCATCTAATGCTCTAAGATCCCTTCTAGCTCGATAAATCCCTTCGCGATAAATCATTCATCGATTGCCCCGCATAGCACAACCATTCCTTCGCCTTTTAGCGATGAACCTAGACTATCTTGCCGTATCGTTCCACCTCAAAGCAATATCTTTTCATCATGACCTAGATTCAACTATAACCTAAGCTCAGCTATCGCTTAAACAAATCCAATCCCCTATTGCCATCGACTGCCACCCAACCTATTCGGTTTATCGATCTTGTTTATATGCGATCTTTCATTGGTTTTATTGGAGTTGTTGTTCGTTGCTCTTTTAATTGCAATTGCGCATCCGTACCATGCATGATCATATGCACATGTCACTGTCATATCAGCAACTCATACACGCTTATCAGAAACATATGCACTTTCATACAAATGTATATACGTCCACATGCACTCGCATATAGTGATCGCTAATGAATATCATGCATTTATTCATGTTTTGTTCATGCACCCATACATACAAAATAACATAGCAACCTTCCTTAAATAGATGTCATGTGGAGAACGTAAATCAGAAAGTAACTAATCCTAATAACTCATGCATATAAGTTCCTTGAACGCTTGCATACCTAACCTTGCATATAAGTGCATGCTTACATATTCTTGCAATTGCATAGTATAGGCTAGAGTTTTACTTTAATATAGCCTTGACTTCCTGCCTGTATCTCATGTCATAAGTAGGAGTAATTGTAAAATAACCTGATGCATTTGCTCATACACCCCTAAACAACACATGCATGTTCTTTAATAGAAATAATGTAGAAACTTACATGTTAGATATGCACACAATCACCATCAATAAAGCATATGCATCTCATCGCTTTCACCATAAAATGTTTAACAAATGATCTTATGCATAAACCTGCACCCATGTTTTCTTTTAAGAAAAACTAGATAATTGATAATTTGTCTAGGTGAATATGGCCTTTACAAGGCCAAGAACGTAACCAGTAAGGTATAACCTTTCATAAATAGAATATGATGCATCATGCATGATTCATGCCCCTTGTTCTTCATTTGGAGTTCTATCAGTTCTTTTTGGAGTTAATCGAATCTTAATTGGCTCTTCGATCTTTATTCCTTTTGCGGTAGTTTGTTTATACGGTATGTTTCTATGCGCTAGCTTACGTGAGATTCGAGGACGAACCAGAGGAATCCAAGCTTCAAGAAGATCCAGAAGGATCCAAGCTTCAAGGACGAGTCGGAAGATACGAGCTGAGAAGACGAACTCGAAGGCAATGACATCAACAGAAGAACGTGAAGAACAGAAGTTGATTCAAGTTTAGGATAACGTCTTTCAGGCAAGCCCTACTTCTCCTTGATCATGATTGAACCTATTGTTTTCGCAATGCACCTACATGGCCTATTCTCGTACTGCATTACTTGTTATTTTACTGCTTGGGTAGCTATGGTCCTACTTGCTATCATATTGATGCCATTTACTTAGGCGTTGATATCTGTTTCCTTGTTTACCCTTGTTTACCTGTCACCTTGATAACCCTAGGATTGTTCCATCATTTCTATGATGGCACGTTCACCTTGCTACTAGATTGCTTAGGACCCCTCGCAATGTTTCTACATTGCCGCACCTTACTCACATACATCTTTTACAACTGTGTTAAATGAGTTTGGTGGTGTGCGTGATATTGGGGTTGGGGAGTAGCACAACGGTGTTAGGTGATGATGATGATGGGATGGGCTGGATTGCGGGCAAGGCCATTAGTAAGTGGTTGATGATGTATTGGATAAGTGTGATAGTCCCCTAGTGTGGGAGACATGGCGCTTGCCCGGCCACATAAGGACCGGTTCATTCAACCTTTAACAAGATGATTCTCGTACAACCACGGAACCTGGATGGGCAGGACTTATCCTACCTTCTTGGTGCTCTTGCAAGTTCCATCTGGAGGCCAGTAGAGGCAACGAAAGCTCAGGAAAAGACGCGGGAGACGTACCCGTGGTCTGGCTTGCGGAACCCGTTATTGGTTACGGAATCCCGCTATCGGTTACGGGAATACCGCATATTCTGTTATTTGTTACAGGATCCTGTTATTCGTTACAGGAGCACGACGTACCTTGTGTATCGTGCCATTGACTTCTCAAGTCATAGTGACCTTTTATGTCACAAGCCCCTGAGTGTGATTTCGTGGTGGACTTGTGAGATTACTCGGAGAAGATGGACTAAACGTTATGTTACTCTCCGATCAAGAGTGCATAGCTCGTGGGAAAAGATGTACAACCTCTGCAGAGTGTAAAATTCATCCGGATGGACGTTGTCACGGCATATGACGCATCTATGTTGAGTTCGATATGATTAGCCACATTGATGATGTTTCCTTGAAGTGTGAGTGGGTTGTAGTCAACCCGTGTTTTGGAAGTGATGGCAATTGTGCCAGGGTCGGTACGACCATTGAGATCAGAAGGCCCAACTAAAACTTGGGAACTGGCGGGAACGTTTCATTCTCCCCCAGGGCCAACCAACTAAAATATTGTCAGACTATGATTTCCTTTCTCTGATCATTGGTCTATATTTCTGAACCCTGCATAAAGATTGCTTTTCGCAAATGAACCATTAAGCCTAATCCTTGCTAGAACTATATATGCATGTATTTATACCCTTGTGTAGTGTAGGGCTTGCTGAGTACCTTATGTACTCACGCGTTTGCGAATGTTGGTTTAGTAGGAGAAGACTTCGTAGAAGACGACGACATTTGGGTTTTCGGTTCTGCTTCTCAAGTTTGCTTGTGGCATTGGGCCAAGATCTTCCGCTATCTAAGGGTTCTATCCCAGGTATCTTACTTATTTACTAATCGAAGTATGCTTTTGATTATCATATCCGTGTTCTTGTGCGTATCAGCTACTGATCCAGGGACTGATACAGGATGCACAACAGATTCCAGAAATGGGGTCTGACAGAGTGGTATCAGAGCAATACTTGACCGTAGAACGAAAACCTAGGATTTGTCGCGTTCGAAAATGACTATTTTCAAAACTAATTACAAAACCTTCCATAGTACCTCTCCCTCATCTTTCAAAAACCTCTTGTCTCTCTCTCCCGAAGCAACCATCGAAGTTACTTCTCAAGCCGCCATGTCTGCACATGAAGTTTTTACCAAATGTACAACCCCGACTACATGGCAATAGAAATGGAGAAGAGATCGTACCAATTTACCGTAAACCGGACATAAGATTGCTGACTGCCTATTCTGCAAACAAGCAATGGTGCAAGAGAAAGTATATGGTACGAGGATATGGTCAGAATACATTAGAGGATCTTAAGAAGCCAAGGATCTCGTTGCCTGCTACACGTACCGCGGAAAAACAAGCCTTTCACCGATGAACTAACATGTTTCAGTCAACAAGCAACACAGGTCTGCCATCAGAGGTTTACCCAAAAGCAACCCTGAGCAACACCATCAAGAAGTTTGCTATGAAGGAAACATGGGATGATGTTATGAACCGCATTCCCACAGGAGTTGAACACAATGGCCATGCGTTACTGATGCTCAAATATCACCATGAAGCCAAGAAGCAACCCTAAGCAGGAGTGAAGAATGGTTTTCCTTTATTTGACTAAGTCATATGACCCTTTCGATTCTTTTTGGTCAACGGACTATTGGTCGAGTTCTGAGGACAATCAAAAATCGATAGTCACTCTACCCTCAAGCCCTAAACCTCGTTCGTAGCACGCATACACATGAGACCTTAACAAATAAATCATGTTGTTTGTGTGATTCGATGATTTTGTTGGCTTTTGCTCCTTATTTTCTTTGATTGTGTGCTTTTAAATCGAACTAAATAACATGATAACTATAACAACTGTTTAGTAAATAGAATTGCATCTTAACAACAGCTCAAGGCTTAAACCACTCCCTAACCTTTACCTAAATCTCTCCTGATGAAACCAGGATGCCGCCAAAGAAGCCCGTCCGAGTTCAACCCCACCAACAACAACAAGCAAGCAATAGAACACCCTCCGCAGACCATAGCAAAGAACTTGACGGGAAGAAGAAGACCAAGAGATCGACAACAACAACCAAGATTCTAATGAGATGTCTCAAGCATCACCCCCGTTGGTCAACCTCACAGAAATAATGGCCAAGCAGACTCAACTCTTGGAATTAATTTCTCGAGAACAACAGAACAATCCTGGAATCATTTCTAAGATAACAGAATTTATGAAGCTCAGGTCACCTGTGTATGACAGTACAGAAGATGACCCATTGGCAGCTGATGACTGGCTCAGGAACATCAATAAGAAGCTTAATGTCGTCAATGCCAATGATCAAGAGAAAGTGATGTTAGCGACACATCAGCTTGTTGGTGTAGCTGCAGAATGGTGGGATAACTATCATGAAGCCGCAGCAGAACCTGACACCATCAGTTGGGATGAATTTCAGCAAGCTTTTCGTGAGTATCATATCCCTTCAGGAATCATGGACATGAAAGCAGATGAATTTCGTACCCTTAAGCAAGGATCTATGACAGTACATGAATACATCCGAAAGTTTATGAAATTGGCCCGTTACGCACCCGATGATGTCAACACAGATAAGAAGAAGCAGGATCGTTTCAGAAAAGGTCTTAACCATAACTTGAAAGTACAATTGGTCACACAAATCTACCCGAATTTCAACACATTAATGAATAAGACCATTCTACTGGAAGGAGCACTGATGGACCAAGAAAATGACAAAAGCCATGAGATCGAGTCATGTGAACCACAAGAGAAATATGAAGGACAGAAATATAAATCTTCCCAAAAGCAGGAACATTGGAAAAAGAAAAGAAAAAGAATGCGTGTAAGATCTTCTGGTTTTAAAAGACCCAATACCCATAGACAGGGTAGTAAGGGCAAACTACAGGGAAAGAAAGTACCACGAGCAAATCAGAAATGCTACCTGTGTCGGAATCATGGGCACTTTGCAGCAGATTGCCCTGACGTTGTCGGACAAGGAGACAACGAGTGACAACCTTGTTGAAGGGCAAGTCCATCGTACTCTGACTCTGGACATCGAGAGTTGGAGAACTTTAAGTAAGAGCGCCATAAGAGCCCTGTAATGTAGGTAACTTCTTATACTTGGTACTTTGGTATGTCAATGAAGTGTTATACCCAGAACTGTCAGGAATTGAGTTTTATGGGATTTGAAGATGACCATGAGATGCCACAGGATTCTACCTGGAAAGAATAAGCCACTGATCTAGTAGTAGAATCTGTGCTTGTCACCTTTGTACCCGGAAAATCCCGACTGTCTGTGGTGAGCCACCATGTAAGCAGTTTTATAAAAAAATAAAAATGTTGAGATGATGTCTAATATCCATTCAATGACTGTGAAATACGTCAATACGTGGTTTGCAAAGGAAAACCCCCTAACCTTTCCTCTTGAGGTAAAGTACAAAGATGTTAAGGCGGAATCTTCCGAGACAAATCTTTTAAGTGGGGTAGTCCACCCACGAACTTGGAATCGCTTACCTGATGGACTGGATATGCCTGCCAAGTTCTACAACCGAGAACACGATGAGATGGGACAATCGAGAGTCATGATATAGATGGTTTTGTTCATCGTTAAGTTCCCTAAAGAAAATCATGGCTGTTGCAGACTTCAAGCAACGCTAATGGAAAAGGGTTTTATCTCTAAAGTTGGATAAGAGTTTTGGTAAGCCCACCTGTGAGAATAATTGAAAGTAAAGGCAACTGGAAAGGCCGCTTATGGAATAATGAGAAAAGCCTAAATCTTTTGAATAAGATAAGTAGAGCAACGATGGGACGTTGTCCTTGGTACCCAAGTTAAATCCCTTTTAAGTGGGGTAGGACCCCGCACAACCTTGAAGAAAGGACCACTGCTGGTACTGAAGATCACAAAGGTTGAGAGAATCTGCTATCAAAGCTTACGCCATCAAGAACTCTCCGACAAAAGTTTGAAACGTTACCACCGTCAAGCGAGAGGACACAACAGAAGTTCAACACCATCCCGAGGATCGTTCGAATCTCGAGGACGAGATTCCTTTTAAGTGGGGTAGATCTGTAACACCCCAATTTCAAACCAAATTCAAAGTTGAATAAAAATCACTCAAAATTTAAATTTTTGTCTACATCTTATCATTGCCATGATTTTTTTTCAAAATAAAATAAACTAAAGTAATTCAAACTTAGCCAGAATATGAAAATTTTGGAATATAAAACTTGTGCTCGAGTGTTTGCTCCATTTAAAATCCACTAAAAATTTGATCTTTTGAGTTTATAACAAATGAAATAATCATATGTCAAACCCTTTGCAAAACCCACCTCGTATTTAAAAACCTTTGATTTAAATTTGCACCAAATATCACCATTTGCATTCCTGGAGTTTTATTTTGATTTTTGGTGTTGGTGTCTTTCCTCTCTTTCTCTCAAATTTGAAATCCTTTTCAAATTTGAGCCAAATTCATTAAACTAGAAATGGAAAAGCCTTTCCATTTCGTAAACCTCTCTCGGGCCGATTCTCTCTTCCTCTCCCAAGCGGCCCAGCCCACTTTTCTTTTTCCTCCCTTCTTCTTCTGTCGCGGGCCTCCTTCTTCCTTCCCCAGGCCTCGGCCCAGCCTGGCCCATCCTTCCCTTTCTCCTTCCTCCAGCTCGGCCAAGCCGTCTGACGTTGCCGTCGACGAGCCGCCGTCCTGCTCCAGCTCGGTGTCGCGCCAGTGCACGTGGACGCCGCAACTCCGAGTCGCGACGAGCTTCGCATTCACACGAGTCGCCTCTTCGCTTGACTTCGCGCTGACCGGAATGGATAAGATCGCCGCCGACGTCGCACCGGATAAGACCGCCGCAATCCTTGACCGGCGAAGCCTTCGCCTCGAAGCCTCCCTCTCCTCCGCCTATTTAAGCGGCTTCTCTCACCCTCCGCGTCGTCTCTCTCTCTCTCTCTCTCTCTCTCTCTCTCGTGCCCCGGAAACCCTAACCCTAAGCTGCGCGCCGCCGTCACCATTGGAGCCAAGAGAAGCTCGACGCCGGACATCCTCCCGGCCTCCTTCCGCTCGTCTCGTGCGTGCGCCGGCTTCGCCACATCGCCGCGCACCTCGCCCCCTAGCGCGAACGCGACGCGCTGCGCTCCTTTATCTCCCCGTCGAGCGCCACCGTCGCTCTTCGCGCCACGCCATCGCCGACGCTTCTCCGCCTCCGCGCGTCGTTGGAAACCCTTCAGGTGAACTCGCCGTGCCTTCCTCTCTCTCCTCGAGCTTCCGCGGCGAGCTTTTTGTCGCCGGAGCGCCGTTCCGGCCAACTCCGGCGAGTCGCTGCCGCCTCCCGCGCCGCTCGGCCGCCGCCGGCCACCGCATCTTCTCCCCATCGCTCTCAGCCGTCCGATCTAGATCCCACGGCCCAGATTAGGTACCCCTTCGGGGTATGTAACCGGTCCACCATGGACCGGTACACCACGGCCCTTGCCCGGTCCACGACTCTCATGGACTTGGTCCAAGGATTTTCCAATAGAAAAATAATTCCTAAATTCCCAGAAAATCCTGGCTCCTGTATATTTTGCAGATAAGCCCCTTTAGTTTATTTTAATTATGTTTAGGTCCTATCTTTTTACAGAAAAGCCCTTATACTTTTCTGTAATTACCTTTAGCCCCTGTCTTTTTACATCAAGGCCCCTAAACTTTTCCATATTTATGTATCAGTCCCCAGAACCTTTTGTAATTACATGTAAGCCCTCTGTAATTGCAAATAAGCCCTCACACCTTTAAACCTCATAACTTCACAACCGTAGCTCCGTTTTGAGCGATTCTTGCGCTCACACGTTCGTACAAACGCGTAGAATCTTTTGGTACTACTTTTAAAACTCCACACCAGATCTACAAGCCATCTAATGCTCTAAGATCCCTTCTCGCTCGATAAATCCCTTCGCGATAAATCATTCATCGATTGCCCCGCATAGCACAACCATTCCTTCGCCTTTTAGCGATGAACCTAGACTATCTTGCCGTATCGTTCCACCTCAAAGCAATATCTTTTCATCATGACCTAGATTCAACTATAACCTAAGCTCAGCTATCGCTTAAACAAATCCAATCCCCTATTGCCATCGACTGCCACCCAACCTATTCGGTTTATCGATCTTGTTTATATGCGATCTTTCATTGGTTTTATTGGAGTTGTTGTTCGTTGCTCTTTTAATTGCAATTGCGCATCCGTACCATGCATGATCATATGCACATGTCACTGTCATATCAGCAACTCATACACGCTTATCAGAAACATATGCACTTTCATACAAATGTATATACGTCCACATGCACTCGCATATAGTGATCGCTAATGCATATCATGCATTTATTCATGTTTTGTTCATGCACCCATACATACAAAATAACATAGCAACCTTCCTTAAATAGATGTCATGTGGAGAACGTAAATCAGAAAGTAACTAATCCTAATAACTCATGCATATAAGTTCCTTGAACGCTTGCATACCTAACCTTGCATATAAGTGCATGCTTACATATTCTTGCAATTGCATAGTATAGGCTAGAGTTTTACTTTAATATAGCCTTGACTTCCTGCCTGTATCTCATGTCATAAGTAGGAGTAATTGTAAAATAACCTGATGCATTTGCTCATACACCCCTAAACAACACATGCATGTTCTTTAATAGAAATAATGTAGAAACTTACATATTAGATATGCACACAATCACCATCAATAAAGCATATGCATCTCATCGCTTTCACCATAAAATGTTTAACAAATGATCTTATGCATAAACCTGCACCCATGTTTTCTTTTAAGAAAAACTAGATAATTGATAATTTGTCTAGGTGAATATGGCCTTTACAAGGCCAAGAACGTAACCAGTAAGGTATAACCTTTCATAAATAGAATATGATGCATCATGCATGATTCATGCCCCTTGTTCTTCATTTGGAGTTCTATCAGTTCTTTTTGGAGTTAATCGAATCTTAATTGGCTCTTCGATCTTTATTCCTTTTGCGGTAGTTTGTTTATACGGTATGTTTCTATGCGCTAGCTTACGTGAGATTCGAGGACGAACCAGAGGAATCCAAGCTTCAAGAAGATCCAGAAGGATCCAAGCTTCAAGGACGAGTCGGAAGATACGAGCTGAGAAGACGAACTCGAAGGCAATGACATCAACAGAAGAACGTGAAGAACAGAAGTTGATTCAAGTTTAGGATAACGTCTTTCAGGCAAGCCCTACTTCTCCTTGATCATGATTGAACCTATTGTTTTCGCAATGCACCTACATGGCCTATTCTCGTACTGCATTACTTGTTATTTTACTGCTTGGGTAGCTATGGTCCTACTTGCTATCATATTGATGCCATTTACTTAGGCGTTGATATCTGTTTCCTTGTTTACCCTTGTTTACCTGTCACCTTGATAACCCTAGGATTGTTCCATCATTTCTATGATGGCACGTTCACCTTGCTACTAGATTGCTTAGGACCCCTCGCAATGTTTCTACATTGCCGCACCTTACTCACATACATCTTTTACAACTGTGTTAAATGAGTTTGGTGGTGTGCGTGATATTGGGGTTGGGGAGTAGCACAACGGTGTTAGGTGATGATGATGATGGGATGGGCTGGATTGCGGGCAAGGCCATTAGTAAGTGGTTGATGATGTATTGGATAAGTGTGATAGTCCCCTAGTGTGGGAGACATGGCGCTTGCCCGGCCACATAAGGACCGGTTCATTCAACCTTTAACAAGATGATTCTCGTACAACCACGGAACCTGGATGGGCAGGACTTACCCTACCTTCTTGGTGCTCTTGCAAGTTCCATCTGGAGGCCAGTAGAGGCAACGAAAGCTCAGGAAAAGACGCGGGAGACGTACCCGTGGTCTGGCTTGCGGAACCTGTTATTGGTTACGGAATCCCGCTATCGGTTACGGGAATACCGCATATTCTGTTATTTGTTACAGGATCCTGTTATTCGTTACAGGAGCACGACGTACCTTGTGTATCGTGCCATTGACTTCTCAAGTCATAGTGACCTTTTATGTCACAAGCCCCTGAGTGTGATTTCGTGGTGGACTTGTGAGATTACTCGGAGAAGATGGACTAAACGTTATGTTACTCTCCGATCAAGAGTGCATAGCTCGTGGGAAAAGATGTACAACCTCTGCAGAGTGTAAAATTCATCCGGATGGACGTTGTCACGGCATATGACGCATCTATGTTGAGTTCGATATGATTAGCCACATTGATGATGTTTCCTTGAAGTGTGAGTGGGTTGTAGTCAACCCGTGTTTTGGAAGTGATGGCAATTGTGCCAGGGTCGGTACGACCATTGAGATCAGAAGGCCCAACTAAAACTTGGGAACTGGCGGGAACGTTTCATTCTCCCCCAGGGCCAACCAACTAAAATATTGTCAGACTATGATTTCCTTTCTCTGATCATTGGTCTATATTTCTGAACCCTGCATAAAGATTGCTTTTCGCAAATGAACCATTAAGCCTAATCCTTGCTAGAACTATATATGCATGTATTTATACCCTTGTGTAGTGTAGGGCTTGCTGAGTACCTTATGTACTCACGCGTTTGCGAATGTTGGTTTAGTAGGAGAAGACTTCGTAGAAGACGACGACATTTGGGTTTTCGGTTCTGCTTCTCAAGTTTGCTTGTGGCATTGGGCCAAGATCTTCCGCTATCTAAGGGTTCTATCCCAGGTATCTTACTTATTTACTAATCGAAGTATGCTTTTGATTATCATATCTGTGTTCTTGTGCGTATCAGCTACTGATCCAGGGACTGATACAGGATGCACAACAGATTCCAGAAATGGGGTCTGACAGTTGCAGTCGTGCCTTCATTGGCGGCACGGATCTGTAGAGGTCGCGCGGTGACGGCGGCATCTCCGTGTTGGGGTCGACGTGATTCATCTACACATCTGCTGTAGCCGCCGTTCATCGCTGCTGGAGACAAGGATGGATCTTTGTGCCATCAAGTCCCGAGGAGCAGCTGCGTGGTCAGGAGGAATTTTGGACACATCTATGCTATGTGCACACAAGGAAGGATAAAAGGATTAATTTCTGGTTTGTTCTTGAGGCTGTGACGTCGCGTGGTGTTGCAGCAGCTGCTCTTGGCCGCCATTGCAGCAATTCCTGGTGGCCAATGCCGTGTGAATCTTGATCTTCTACTTGGAGGATGGCTGCTGTTCGGCGTTTGTCTGGCCAAGCATGGAGAGCTGATCTGTAGTTTGGGGTACTAGGGTAAAAGCTCTGCCTGGTTGATTGCGAGTGCCGACGACGAGCATGCCTTGTTGAAGGCGTCGTTGTAGTGCCCCATCGTCATCAGATCGAAGGACTCCGGGAGAAATCCTGGTATGACGGCAGCATTTTGATGTCGTAACCTTCATGAAGGCGTCATTTTTGGATTCATTTGCACGAGTAGCTCGGTTCGACTGATTAGTTGCCTCGACTCTCCTTGTGTCTGCTTGGGCATTTTTGGCAGTTTTCAATTTGTTTCTTCGTTGGTTGCCGTATGGGTGGTCTTTGCTTCAATCAAGGATATTGTTTGTCATTGGATTGGCAGTGCTCGAGTGTCTTCTATCTCAGATCGTGGAAGAACAGACACATGAAGTCGACCGTACTCAAAAAATAGCACCGGAAGACAATAGAAGCTGCGGACTAGAGACCTTTTATTTTATACTTTTGTTTTGTTTCATCAGTGTAGCTTTTGTGCACTTCTGATGATGGTCGACATTTGTTGAGGATTGTATTTGGCTGTAACTTTCTTAGAAGTCAAGGCCACTGCGGTTGTAGCTTCTCTGAAGGCCAAGGCCGGGATTAATGCAATTCTCCCATTATCTAAAAAAAAGGTGAGCCCCATTTGCCATCGTTGTGCTTATGGCAGCTGCAAACATGCCCCAAGTTTAGAGGTCGACTGGTTGCCAATGAGTCATGAGTTGAGTTTTAAGACCCTACTAACCAGCATGCTGGCCTACATTGAGGCCCCGGTTCATATGCTAAATAAATTAAGGCCGCTTGTGTGTAGTCTTCTCATTTCATCGGTTAGGATTGCCCCCAACGACCCTTGTCTAATGTGGAGCAACGAGAATGGGCCTACTCATGAGCCTCCTTTGCTCTCAGTAACAACATATTCTTATCTTCAAGTTCCTGGATTATATGAACTACAGGAGAAATATAGTTGGAGTACTAAGTACTGAACAGTTTCGAGATCACAAGCAAAGTTGTCCGGAATTGGTAGATTTTCAAATCAGAATTTGGGCAGTGGTACTTCTGAGAGATCCACAATGAAAGCACCCATGTACTTCGTACTCACTTTGTCAAATTGAGCACTCCATATTACTCATCAGACTTCACAATTCTGATGATATCGACCGCTGTAACATGGCCTAGTTGTTCATATTTCTGGATTCACCACTCCACCGAAACCATCAACAGGTCTTCTGCCGCCGGTTGTGTCGCGTTCAACCCATCTTTTGTTATGGGTCACTAATGTTTTGGAGGTCAGCACGTATAAGTGAACAACTCCAAGATAATAATGAAGCACATGCTTGGTCCCGTAAAGTACTTGCCATGGTGGTCATGGCTCTTCGTTCATAAGTAGCCGAAAGTGGAGGCGTCAGTTATTAGCACCTGTTAGCAAGGTACTGTCACACTGTTCTTCTGTTGAAGCAGTTATGGGATCAGATCGTTGCAAAACTCCAAATTATTGTTTCCTAACTAACTAGTACCCACAGAACAGGACGATCCGGCAAATGCCAGGCGAGCCAGGCGCGATGCCAATCCAGATAGCCAGGGGAGGACGTACGATAGCCAAATATGGCAGCGAGCCAGGCGCGATGGCAATCCAGATAGCCAGGGGAGGACGATAGCGATTCTGTTGGAAACGAATTTTACTGAAGTTTTTCCTTTTTTACCGAGGATGGTCCCTTTAGCGAGTCTTTTGGTCTTGCTCAAATATACGGTGGGCTTTCAATTGAGCTTTGGCTAAAAATGGACTGCTTGCAAAGAAGGCCTTGTAGGGTTTTTTGACGTTTTGGGGCGTAACGAAAGAAGGATCGTCACAAAAAAAAACTATGATGATAGTTCCATCATCACATAACATGCTTTAACACGCATGATAGTTGTCACAAACGAATTTTCGTCCTTGGATCGTCACATAATTCAACATATGACATACTATTCAGGTTTTGTCACAGAAATGAAACATATCATAAAGTTTCTTGTAGTGTGGTCATGTATGTCAGTAGGATTTTATTTTCTTGCATCGGTCACTAATACATGCATGGTGCATGTTTTGAAATTCATTTGAATTAAACACAATGGTACTTATGTTACATTCCACACTCAGGAACAAAAAAACTTTCAACACATTCATAGCTCCACGCCTCCAACAATTAAGCGTCGCAAAACGCTCCCCTTCTAAGGTTGCCCGCACCGGTGTCCTCCACCGGTTCCTTCAGGAAGGAGATAGAGGAAAATGCCCTGCACCGGGCTCCTCTATCGCTTCCGCTACGGAAGTGGAAGGCACAGCTTCCGCTATTCGCAGCGCGGCAGAGGAACCCTGCTATCACCGTGTGGGGCCCGCCTCACGCTCCCCCGCGTCTCTCTCCCTTGCCGCTGCCCAACCGCTTCGCGCGCACATGCTGGATGGTTGAATAAAATATATAGTAGTTGGAATAGAGGAAGAATATAGAGGAACGATGGATGCAGGAAAAATTGATATAGAGGAAAGAATCTCGATGACCAGGATAGAATATTCCTTTTAGAGGAAGCAAATAGAGGAACACGAGTGCGGAGAGCCTAAAGTTGTAGTGGTTGGCAATGATGTAGCATGTTGAATCGCTAGCACTAATCTATGGCATATATATTATAAATATTGTAGGGGAGAGAAACTCTGTTATCAATTCTTTTTATTATCCACCTACAGAGTCTTATTTGTTTTTTATTAGGTATAAGGCTATATCTCTTCTTTTTTTTCCAACCACACTTTCAATAGATTATAATTATCATTTTCATCTTTTAAATGAATGCTGCTTGTGAAATCTTTTTAAATTTCCCAATAATTGTTGATATGTAAAAGCATGCACAAGAGGATCTAAGGTTAACTGTTCCGGTAGTGGCTAAATATTATACTATTCCCAGTGCATGGTATCATGCACGTTAATTAGTTGCCACATAGGATTTTTTTGTTGACATATCAAAAAATTAAATAGGAGAGAGATGGAAGCGGTATCCTATATAAGATACCACCTTGACACGAAGTCCAATACTTTGGGTCCACTCGTATAGACACAAGACACTAATAATTAATTATCTTAGGAAACAACAACATGACACAATGCATAGGAGAATATTGTATCTTCACATTAATTAATGGTATTTTTGTGATGCGGCAGCTTTGGATATTGGATCATGATACTATGGATTGAGAATAGTCTTAGGATGATCATGGACATGCACCAGCTATAAATTAATAAGCACCAAAGAACATAGATGAACATTGGAAATTGTAAAGGTACGTAAAATATTTATTTAAGTGTGTATGATTGGAGATGGCTTAAATTCTGGGATAATACATTTATATAAATGATTACTTTGAGTTGTAAGATATACATTTATACCGGTGCAACAAGATATGACATAGTATTGAGATACCAAAACACATAGGAGAGTATGATTGGCGGGGATATCCTGTAAATTACGAGAATACATCTATTCTAGTATTGGGTTTGATACAAAGCCATAGTCCAAAGATATCACAACAACGGAGCAGGATATATATGCATGGTAGACGCCATAAATTACAAAAGACACATTTGCCAGGAGACTGACTCTGATCTATATATAAAAAAAAATACATGGGTACAGGATCAGGAATGCAATAAAGGCATAGTATTCCTCGCCTCCTCGCTCCACATGGCACTTGTCAAGAATAACACGATGATGGTACCATTGACAACTGCTTTGCTCTTGGTTCTTACAATCATGGCGTCAACCTTTTCATCCTGCCGTGCAGGAAACACATGTAGACACCTCTAATTGTTCAAAAATATTTTTGCTGCCATTTCCGCATCAACTTGTAAACTAACTAATCTTTTTTGATTTGTATTGTGTTGACAACACCCAGGCAAGGGAGGCGATCAGTGCTCCTCGCAAACAGCCCCACCGCCACCGTTACGGTGGACATGCTATCCTTACAGTCAGGACCGAGCCGAGGATCACTGGTGTAAGACTATGAAATGCGGTGACCCGCGCGCCTACTGCCAGATATATTATACTAATAAAAAACTTAGGAAACATAAATGGGAGTGTTGTTGTCCACATTAAAAGTGTAATGCATCCATCTGATCGATGCAAACCTCAATAACAAAAATAATAATAATTTGTTTTCTGTTGCCTCGTGGCTACTCAGTGCTGAGTTCCTACTCCGTGCAAACATATTGTGTACTCTCTCCTTTTTTTATTTGGTGACGTTCCGACAGTGCTCAGCAGTTCATTTTTAGTTCATTTGCCTGGTCGTCAACAATTGACGAACGGAGGTAGTACTATATAGACGACTGATCATTAGTTGGACCCTACGTTCTGCAGTGTTCGTCAACATCATATCCATCATGGCACACGGACGAAGAAAACCAAATTCTAATCTAACTAGCCGATTTGCATGTGCTTTGCTACGGCTTCTAATTTACATAGACACTTATTAATTCAAAACAATTATAAAACTACAATTTTCACTAGTATGTATCACTGTGCAGCTACAGTAGCCCGGCTACATTGCCCTGTCGCTACAGTGTTGCACGGCTACCGTGCTTGGGTGCTACATTACCACGAACAAATGGGCCCGGCCCACGGGCAAAACACTGGTCGATTCTCTTTTTGGGCCAGAATTTACATTCCGGATGTCACAAAATTGCGACGAGCAGCCGATTTGATGATTAGGTGTCCTTCGTGAATTTCTCAAAAAAAAAAAAGGTGTCCTTCGTGAAAAATAAGATATTATATCTACTGGCTTGGGAAGATACTATATCCATTGGCTTGCAGGAAATATGATCATGATAGCGGGAATCAAAACCTCGCTATTGTAAGGCTCACGAGTGCCACGTTGATTCGTGCGAGACGATCTGCAATGATTCCTGCCAAATTTTTTAGTTACAAAGACTGTGATGGATCCATCTGCATGGTTGCGCGGAACGAGCTCCATAATACATAAGACGCGAGCAAAGTACAGGAGTAGTAGTACAAGGAAACGCACCTTCCCAGGCAGAGAAAACCTTCAACTCCCTACGGTTTCAGCAGTCAAATTAAAAGAGAGACTGCAGACATTGACAGGAAACGCCCCTTCCCAGGCATCGATCGCACGCGCCGCCAGATAAATGGTACTAGTATTTCGTCGTCACTGACTGCCATGTTCGAGGAACGCGCGCACGTTAATTCCAGCGAGCGACCATCCCATCCACATGTGCAGAGATCAAAGAGATGCCACCTGCCGTTTCACCAAAAGAAAAAAAAAAGATCTCGCCAAGCACGCGGGCGGGCGAGTCACCCACCGCGCCGGCCATGTCAACGCCGGGCGGATGAATGCCTTCAAAACTTGAGCGCGGGGTGCGAGCGTGTGGGTGACTAGACTAGTTTGCTGCAGATGGCTGCTCGGAGAGCGGTGCTACTGGCGGCGGCGCTGCTGGCCGCGTGCGCCGCCGGGGCTGCGGCGGCGGGGGGCGCCAAGAAGAACTGGCTGGGCGGGCTGGGCCGGGCGTCGTTCCCCGAGGGGTTCGTGTTCGGGACGGCGACGGCGGCGTACCAGGTTGAGGGCGCGGCGGCCTCCGGCGGCCGCGGGCCGTCCATCTGGGACAAGTTCGTGCACACCCCAGGTACGTACGGTACTCAAGCTCTTTCTCACCTTTGGTAAGCTTAAGTAGCACAAGTTCATGGTATGGCGGGCCTCACACCAGGGCAATCAAAACCGGTCCGGTCCAGTCTAGTTCGGAACGGTAACCGGTTTTCAAATTTGAATTTCAATTGAATTTGAAGTTTTGATAAAACATGACCGGTTTTGGATGTAAAACCGATGAGGTTCAGCTTCGTCCGCGCGCGGCTCCTCCGGTGAGTGAAACTCTGCTTCTTCGCACGTAGTGAGAATACCACGGATAGCCATGACTTAACATGTGGTTGATTCAAGACGGTATTCGCCTTGGTTATCCATAGAGCGACATCAAGATATCTTCCACATAGTAAAGAATGGCTACAATCTTTGTCATAGCGTTTCTTCTTTCTTTCTGGTTTGTCTTTGAATATTCTTGAACTGCTATGTATTTCTTTGATTTTTTAATATAAATTATAATCAGTACGTAGAGGATTCTCCCCTCCTGTTACTTCATAAAAAAAAAACACGTGGTCGATTCATGACTTCATTGCGGGGATTTCCACTTGATTACCTGACTAAGAGCAGGTTTAATGGTTACGCCAGCTGCGGGCTGCGAGAAACGCCAGCAAGGAGAGAGGTGATGCGGGCCCCACTACCATTTAATACCCTTTGGGCATCCACATGCAGCACGAAACCAATAGGAGGCAAGGAAGCAGTGTTGCGGCCCCACAAAAGTGCATACGCCCGCTCTCTGCCGGCGATTCACAAGTCGCTCGCTTTCCTCTCTCTCTCTTCCTTTCTCTCTCTCTCCCACGTCAGATTACGCCGGCTGAAGCAAACCTATAATACTTGCTCTAATGCGTTTTGCAAGGCAACACACACGTCGTATCTGGGTACCATATGACCAGCAACAGTCCAGTCAAAGCTTCAAACATCATGTCATATTCATGTCATGAAGGTTCTTGTTTCTTCTTTTATCTCAAAGTATAGGCAGAGGGGCGTGGTCTCCGGGCCGACCCTCATCAACAATGCTTCACATGCATATTTGTGTTTGTGCCGACATCCATTTCCTCCGATGGAGAAATGTAATCATTTGTTTTATTGGGAGGCACCGGGTCCAAGTACAGGCACCGATGCTGAAATTTTGAACTCAAGCATTGGGCTCCGCAGTGGCAGGCTTCCGTGGCTAAACGGAAAGATTCCTTTGGGCAACGGCTCCAGGCTCACACTGTAGCTATGTACACATATGGAGTGCTACATGGTGACTAATCTGACATGGATTGGTCCGTCTTAAGCATTAATTGTCTTGATTTAGAATTGTATTTTATTACCTTACTACCGGTAATAGCGCTATGGCCTGGTTTTAAGTACATACTTCTCCCCACAATGCTTTCGACTGGTAAACCAGTGAACATTTATTGCCTATTACCGATTTATGAGTACATTGTGGTTGCCTTTATACTCGAAAACACTTCGCTGCCGTGGAATGGTGTTTTTCTAAACTTGAGCCGTCAAACTCAAGAAAGATTCCCTGATATCTGGTCCCACATTTGAAATTGATGTACTAACTTTCTCTATTGTGTGCTCTTATGGATAGGAAATATTGCTGGAAATCAAACTGCAGACGCTGCAGTGGACCAATACCATCGCTACAAGGTACTGTATATGCCAACGAGATGTAAATCAATCAACGTTTAGGTTTTATGAGCAGTGGCTAGTCCAGGCACAAACCTGGGGGTGGGCCGGTGCCCACCCCCCCCCGGGCGGCTGGACTCGCCCCTGTTTATGAGTATGGAATTTCAGGCATGATAAGGTCGTTTCTTTGACTTATTTTGTATCTAGCCCTTTTTACGCTTATCCTTGTGCAGCAGATGTCGATCTCATGAAACGTTTGAATTTTGATGGCTACCGGTTTTCAATCTCTTTGTCCAGGATCTTCCCAGGTACGCAACTCTGACTTAATTTGTAATGTAGTAGTTTGCCGGCCCAAGTTTTTGCAGCTGGTACATCTTTTTGTTTATGCAGATGGTGAGGGAAGAGTCAATCAAGAAGGTGTAGCCTATTACAATAATCTGATAAACTACGTGCTCAAGAAAGGTACTACAAAATAAGCTGGAATAGAGAAATTATACAACTAAGACTTCCAGTGGATCCTGTATACAGTCATATTTGAATGACTCAGTGTTGAAACTTGAGCAGGCATTACTCCATAGGTCAACCTTGTAACACCCAAAATTTTCAACGCAAAAACAAATGGAATAAAAATCACTCCAAATTTAAATTTTTGTCCGACTCTTATCTTGCCATGAATTTTTAAAACAAAATACACTAAATAAATTCAAACCTAGCTAGAATCTGAAATTTTCTAAATATAAAAGCATGTGCTCAAGTGTTTGCTTCCATTTAAAATTCACTAAAATTTGAACCTTTTTGAAGTTTACAACAAATAAAAATAAATGTGTGTCGATTCTAGCATTCTCACCTCAAATTTAAAATCTTTGAATTAAAACTTGCACAAACTTCATCATACGCATTTTGGAAGTTTATTGTTTTTATGTTGTGTGCTACTTTGATCAGTCTCCTCTTCAAATTTGAAAGCCATTCAAATTTGACCAAAACTCAAAACCCAGTAAAAAGAAAACATATTTCTCTTTCCCTAAACCTCTCGGGCCGAATCCTCTCCCCCGGCCCAGTCCACCCCCTTTCTCTTTCTTTTTACCTCAGCCGTAGCTGGGCTGCGCCCAACCTCCCCCGGCCCAACTAGCCAGCCCAACTCCCTCTCCCCTCCATCTCTCGCTGACGAGTGGGGCCCACCTGTCATCCTCCTCCTTTCTCCTCCAGTCAAGCTCCTGCCCACGGTCAAGCCGCCGCCCATGCCGCCGACGAACGCCAACGTCAGCTCCCCAATCGACCCGTCGCGTCCGTCCTACTGTAGCCACGCCGAGCCTCCGTCACCACACATGGCCTCCCATCTCCTGCTGTGTCATCGCGTCCCGTCGATCTTCAAAGCCGACGACTAGCGACCGAGAGGCTGACGACCTTGACCGCGCCTCTCACCTCGCTCTCCCTCTCATCCGCTTATAAATCCGAGGGCGCGACACTCCTCTCTCCTTTCCCCCGCTCGTCTCTCCCCTCCTCAAGCTCCCGGCCACCCCAATTTTGCTTTTCCCCTTTCTTCCCCAATCCCGGCCGCCGTGAAATCCACTGCCGGCGAGCCCCCTTTCTCCCTCTCCGCTAGCCTACGCACAACTCGACACCTTCCTCCACGTCCCCGGCAAACTTGGCGAACGATTCCCATCCTGCAGGCGCGCAAACACAGCGCGCAGCCGCCCGCCACCGCACGGGCTCAACGACGGCAACCTTTCCGGCCTTGTCTCGCTCTCCCCGTGCGCGCGCGAGCACTATCGTGTCGTAGAGAACCTCCACGGCCAACAAAAACTTGCGAAGCCGGCCTCTCTGTACTTCTTCGTCGAGCGCCGCCGCCTCGCTCCGCGCCTCGTCGTCGCCCGCCTCCTCCGACGCTCCCCGGCTTCGCGCGACCCCCGTGGTGAGCTCCCCTCTCCCTCCTCTCTCTCCCAGTCCTTTCCCCGTCGTGTTTGGCCCACCGGAGCGCCGGAAAGGCCAACTTTGGCGTGCCTGGCAACGGCGCCGCCGCCCCCGACGTCTCCGGCCACCACCCACCTCGCCGGAGATGCCTGAGCCATCCATTTCTCAATCAACGTCCTAGATTAGAAGTAGCTTACCCCTTTGGTTTCGTTAAATCTCAGCCTCCTATTTGAAATCCAACGCACCATATTGATCCGGTCCATCGTGGACCGGTGGACCCTCGCCCGGTCCACTAGCCTGTGGACTTGGTCCATGATTTTCCAATTGGAAAATAAATCTAGAAAATCAAGAAAATCCCAGGACCTCATACTTTTACAGTTAAGCCCTCGGTCTTTACTGTATTCCTTTTTAGGTCCTGTCTTTTTACAGAAACAACCTTGTAGTTCTCTGTAATTATCTTTTAGCCCCTGTATTTTGCACCGAAACCCTTAAACATTCTGTAATTACAAATAGGCCCCTGGAACCATTCGTTTATTACAGTTATGTCCTCAGAATGTTTTTGTAATTACCATTAAGCCCCTAAGACCTTCAAATAGCCATATCTTTTCAACTTTAGCTCCGTTTTGGGCGATTCTCACGCTCACGCGTTCGTAGAAACGCGTAGTACCCTTTGGTGCTGATATTGGAGCTATAGCACATACCAATCAAATGTCAATGTCCAAAATCCCATATCGGCAAATCATATGACGTCGATGTCACTTGTCGCAAGTGCTTGTTCGTCATTTGGCGTTGAACCCAACCAATCACGCAATATCCTTTCGCCTTAAAATCCTAGTACCTTCCTCATCGAAACACGTCTCACTCCAACCTTGTATGTCGCACATACACCCTCGCTCGCTAACAATAACCTAATACCCTACTTAATATATCACTTTGAAACCTAATACCCATTTTTTATCGCAACTCAATTACAAGCCTAACCTAGCTCAACCGTCGCTCAATCAATCTTAAATCCAAGTAACCACTCATCGTGACCAAGCTCTACTAATTTATCGTTCCTGTTTATATATATGGTCTTTCATTGGAACTTATTGGATTTATCGTGCGTTGTTATTTTAATTGCTAGTTGATCTTATCAATTGATCCTTGTCTTTTCCTTGCTACCATGCACCCATACTATGCATGACCACGTACACGTACCACCGTCATGCACTTAGCTAATGACAAATAATTAGTAGCTTAATTTTAGTAATTAACCAATTTAGTATGTAATTAATAACTAATCACCATTAGGTAATGCCTTAACATAAGTAAGTAATTAAAGTGGTACACTTTGCACTCGTACACGTGTTGCATGAACCTTTATATAGGTCTAACCTATATAAAGCCTTAATGCCACCAATGTACAAATAGCACGTACACATGCCGCCTCCACCTACACATATAAGCATGCACTTATCATGGTTTAGCATCCCTCATTCACATCAAAAGCCCTAGTGCTCTATACATCACCTTTAATAGCCTCTCTTAAGGTAATAAGACCTTCCTAAAGTAGAACCTAATGCATCATCCATGATTTGTGTCTTTTGTCTTTCTTCATTGTTCTATTGGTTCTTATTGGAGTTAATTGGATCTTATTTGGTTCTTCTCGATCTTATTTTATTTTGCAGTAGTTTGTTTATACGGTATACTTGTATGCGCTAGCTTACGTAAGATTCGAGGAAGAGCCAAAAGAATTCAAGGACGAGTCGAAGAATCTAAGCCAAGGACGAGTCGAAAGATACAAACTTCTAGGAAGGATCTGAGGACTCGGATTACGAGGACGTGAAGAAGAAGACTGTAGTGAAGGCAAGCTCTACTTCTCCTTGATCATGATTGAACCTACTGTTTTCGCAATGCACCCATAGAGACTACTCTAGTATTATGCATTACTTGTTATTTTACTGCTTGTGTAGCTATGGTCCTACTTTCTTATTGATATTGATGTCTGTTACTTAGACGATAATATCTGAATCCTTGATTACCCTTGTTTACCTGTCACCTTGATAACACTAGGATTGTTCCATCATTTCTATGATGGAACTTTTACCTTGCTACTAGAATGCTTAGGACCCCTGCAATGTTTCTACATTGCTACACCTTACACACATATATATTTTACAACTGTGTTAAATGAGTTTGGTGGTGTGTGTAATATATTGGGATTGAGAGTAGCACAACTGTGTTAGGTGATGATGTTGATGGTGACAGTGATGATGGGATGGGTTGGATTGTGGGCAAGGCTACTAGTGAATTGTTGGTTGTGTGATAGACCCTTAGTGTGGGATCTGGTGCTTGCCCGGCCATATAAGGACCGGTTCTGACGCCCGTTAACATAATGATTCTCGTACAACCATGGAACCCCATATGGGAAGGATCTACCCTACCTTATTGGTACTCTTGCAAATGCCATCTGGAGGCCAGTCGAGGCAACGAAAGCTCAGGAAAAGGACATGGAAAACGTACCTATGATCCGGCTCGCGGAACCCGCTATAGGTTACAGGAATGCCGCATGTCATGTATGTGTTACAGGATCCTGCTATTTGTTACAGGAGCACGACGTACCTTTTTTCAGGTGTACAGTGCCAGTATGTGACCTTTCATGTCACAAGCCCCTGGGTGTGATTTCGTGGTGGAATTGTGAGACTACTCAGAGGAGATGGACTAGGCGTTGTGTACCCCCTTGCAAAGGATGCATAGCCCGTGGGAAAAGATGTACAACCTCTGCAGAGTGTAAAATTCATCCAGATGGACGTTGTCACGGCATATGACACATTATTGTTGCGCACTTATGGATTAGCCACCTCTCTTATTCCTTGGTGTGTGAGTGGGTTGTAGTCAGCCCGTGTTTTGGAAGTGATGACAAGTGTGCCGGGTCGGTACGATCCTTGAGGTCAGAAGGCCCAACTAAAACTTGGGAACTGGCAGGAATGGCCATACTCCCCCAGGGCCAATCAACTAAAATATTGACAATCAAATCTCTGTTTTATCTATGAATCCTTGTCTTGCTTTAGTGAACCCTGCATAAAGTTTGCTTTGCTGCAAATAAACCATATAGCCTCCTCCTTGCTAAGACCAAGTATGCATGTATATATCCCCTTGTGTAGTGTAGGGCTTGCTCAGTACCTTATGTACTTACGCGTTTGCGATTGTTGGTTTAGTAAGAGAAGACTTCGTAGAAGACGACAACGATTGGGTTTTCAGTTCTGCTTCTCAAGTTTGCTTATGGCTTTGGGCCAAGGTTTCCGCTGTCTGCTTCACCTTTAGTCGGTTGGATGGACTTGGACAATTATAAGTCCTTGTCGTACCGCTACTAAGGGTCCTATATCTCAGGTATTATACTTATTTACCTATTCGAAGTATGCTTTTGATTATCATATCTGTGTTCTTGTGCGTATCAGCTACTGATCCAGGGACTGATACGGGATGCACAACATATTCCAGAAATGGGGTATGACAGAGTGGTATCAGAGCAATGCTTGGCTGTAGAACGAAAACCTAGGGTTTGTTACGCTCAAAAATGACTATTTTCAAAACTAGTTACAAAACCTTTCCATAGTAACTCTCCCCCTCCTGTTAAAAACCCATTGCTTCCTCCTCTCCACCAAGAAGAAGCATCTGATGAGGAGATGTGAACAGGAAAGATCAACCCAATGGAGAATCAGGACTATGTGACCGTAGAAGTGGAAGGCAGCTTATACCATGTTTACCGTGAACCGGATATGGTTCCTAAGCAGAAGAGCAAGGTCAATGCTGCTAAGGGCACCAGACCACCGAGGACATGTTTCTATTGCCGTAACCCTGGACACAAGATCGCCAATTGTCCCTACCAGGAACCGAGCTTTGAAGCAAGAGCTGCAGGCACCCACATGGAGAATGAAGTACCTCAAGTTCCAACACCACCTGCACAGATTCAATCTACAGTACATCAAGAATGTCAAGAGCAAGAAGCTTGGGATAACATGGATGGCACGTACATGTCACCTCCTATCATCGCAAGTATAGTTGAAAGGTTAAGTAAGAGTCAGTGAAGAATATCAATGAAGAGATCGACGATCTCATGAAGCTACTGCAACCAAGAGACACCAATGAGAGCTGCAGGAAGAAGAGAAAGTATGTCATACCAGGATCTGGTCAAGTTATGTCTGGAAAGCTCAAGAAGCCGATGATCGCAGCAAAAGGACATACCTTTCACCGACTGATCAATATGCATGAAGGCTCAAGCAGTACAAATCTGCCACCCAGGGTCAACCGAAAGGTACCGCAGGCAAGTCAGACGTGCTTTGCCTGCCGAAAGCATGGGCACTTCATAGCAGATTGCCCTGAAATCCTCGAGCAAGGAAACAAGGATGGCAATAACTAATGCAAAAGATCCCAATATCCAAGCCGACAAAGTAAGTCGAATATGCAGATATGGTACTTCGTGCCAAGATATCCAAAATAAGTTCCTCATGAAGGATGACTTGGGAGAATGTTATCAGTTTCAAGTATGGCAGCTTATCACAAGGAGTAATGGTAGTACTTGCAAGGAGTTGTAATCTTGATAATCTAAGCTGTACCAAAGGTGTAATTCTGTTTGTGGGCAATAAAAGTATCAGTGTTGCTGTGAAATAATGTCTTGAGCCACCCTCAGAGTGAAAAGTGAATACAAGTACAGAAAATCAACCTTGTGGAATGCAACGATCATCAATACATGTGTCTGGTTAACACTAAACATCAGGTCAATCAAGTACCTCCAATGCAGAAGTGTGAGCAATGGGTTTTCTTTACCAACCAAGTCATATGACCCTCTCGATTCCTTTTCGGTCACGGACTATTGGTCGAGTACTGAGGACAATCAAGACCGATAGTCAGCATACCCTTGAGCCTTAAACCTCGTTTTTAGTACGATCACACATGAGGCCATAACAAATAAATGACGTTGTTTGTGTGATTCGATGTTTTGTTTTTTTGGCTCTTTATTTATCTATGATTGTGTGCTCTTAATCAACTTAAATAATATAAAAACAATAACATCAGTCTAATAATTAGAATAGAAGCTTAACAACAGCTTAAGGCCAAAACCTTTCCCTAACCCCTGCCTAAATCCCTGCTGCTGAAACCAGGATGCCGCCAAAGAAGTCTGCCAAGACTCAGAACTGTCAGAAGCGCAAAGCAAAAGCACCTAGAAGGCATGACACCGTTGGAAGAACTGCAAGAGGTGAAACTAACAAAAGAAAGAAGCCAGCTACTCAACAACGTCGTGAAGCAAATCAAAGAGGCCCCACCGCGGCCCACAACCAGGAAACTGAGGCAGGTCACCATGACGAAGAAGAAATCAACCAAGAGACCATCAACAACGACAACCAGGATAGTAATGTGATTCCTCAGCCACCACCGGTCAACCTCGCAGAAGTGATGGCCAAGCAGACTCAACTCTTAGAAGTAATTTCTCAAGAACAACAAGGCAATCATGGGATGAGTTCTAAGATAACGGAGTTCATGAAACTCAAGCCACTGTCTACGACAGCACTGATGACGACCCATTAGCTGCTGATGATTGGCTAAAAAATGTTACCAAGAAGCTCGATGTAGTCGCAGCTAATCAAGAGAAAGTGATGTTATCCACTCACCAACTAGTTGGAATTGCTATAGAATGGTGGGATAACTTCAAGGACGCAGTCGCAGAGCAAGATGGTATTACATGGGATGAATTCCAACAAGCTTTTCGTGAATATCACATCCCAGAAGGAATCATGGACATGAAAGCAGATGAGTTCCGTAATCTAAAGCAGGAATCTATGGCAGTGAATGAATACATTAGGAAGTTTATGAAGTTAGCCCGATACACCCCAGATGAGGTCAACACAGATCAGAAGAAGCAGAACCGTTCACTACAAGAAAAGTACCCTTGCGCCACGGCTGAAAAGTGTTGCAATATGGGTGTTTTGGTTGCAATATTGCGCAATTGCAACTAAATCAGGGCATTGGGAGGTGTTGCAAGAGTGATTGTTGCAATAGGGTATTGCATCACCTTTTTGAGTCATTGCCATTACTTTGGTGTGTTGCAACGACGTATGGTGTGGCAATGGGTTGCACCCGCAACAAGCACTAGTGTTGCAAGAATGGTATTTGCAACAACATGGGTCGTTAATATAGTGGTTATTGCAACCACGTATGGTTGTTGCTATCAAGTAATTTCGCAATGCCAGAATTTTGTAGCAGTACCATATATTGCCACGATATATGATGGTGGCAATTACGACCATGGTGTTGCGATATGCTTGAAGGGTATCGCAAAGAATATTAGTTGTCGCTATATCCTTCATGCGTATAACAACAACATATGGCGTTGCTATATCCTTAAACGGTATGGCAATGAAATATGAGTCGTCGCTATAGCCGTAAACAATATCGCAACGAAGTATGTATTGTCGCTATATGCCTAAAGGATATCGCATCGAAGTACGTAGTCGCCGTTGCTATATGCTTAAAGGGTGTCGCAACGAAATATAAGTCATCGCTACAGACGCAAAGTATGTCGCAACAAAGTATGTGTTGTCGCTATATGCCTAAAGGATATCGCATCGAAGTACGTAGTCACTGTTGCTATATCCTTAAAGGGTGTCGCAACAAAATATAAGTCGTCGCTACATGCGCAAAGTATGTTGCAACAATGTTTGTGCTGTCGCTATATGCCTACAGGGTATCGCATCAAAGTACGTAGTCACCGTTGCTATTTCATTAAAGGGTGTTGCAACGAAATGTAAGTCGTCGCTACAGGCGCAAAGTATGTCGCAACGAAGTTTGTGTTGTCGCTATATGCCTAAAGGATATCGCATCAAAGCACGTAGGAGCCGTTGCTATATCCTTAAAGGGTTTTTCATCGACATATATGTGTCATTGCTATATCTGTACAGGTTATTGCAACAATTCGTTAACGTTGTAACATCCACATGTAGCATCGGTTTATGGTTGTGGCAATATGGTTAATTGTCGTGGCAATAGTTAAAAGCATACCGAACTACCAAAATGATATGAAATCATTAATGCAGCAGAATTATTCCACAGTAGAATTTGGTGCAACAAATATATATTATCATAGAAATGTATCCATCATTCAGTCTTAGAACCAATCCAAATAGTGATCAGAGCACTAACAAAACATCGAACTACTAGCTAGAGTCTTGTTTAAGTAACACACGTCAAAGATACAAAAGCAATATCAATTCATCCATCACTCCCGCCAATGGGATCAATTCACCGGTTCGAGTCCTGTTCTCCTGCCTAAGCTTGACTATCCCAGTCAAAAGAAATATGCATGGTTTATAAGTGAAACGAGTATTAAATCTGGTACAGGCTTATGAATTGGCAATGCAATATGTTAAGGGCATTATGAAAGCATGATTCTAGTTCTGACCTGTTTCCTTTTGCTTGCTCGAGTTTTAGCAGCACCAGATAAAAGTTGCTGAGAGGTTATGAATTTGGCTGGTGGTCCATTCACACGATTATCAGTGAACAGATTCTTTGAAAATTTAGAAGCAGCTCTAGTATTGCAATTGGGATTCACATTTTCTCTTTCTGTTGTGACCATGCTTGTTGACTCAGTCTGTAATATATATGGTTACGGAGCAATGTAAGATATAACTCAATGAACAAAAGTGTGAACTCTGTAATCCTTGTTCAAGTTCATTACCTGGTTTGGTGTTTCTTGATGATGCAGTGGTGTTACAGCACTGTTTTCCTCAAGGCTCCTAGCTTCATCTTGTGTTTCATTGTTGGTTTCATGGGTAAGCTATGCATTTAAAAAAAAATTCAGGTCACAGATTAGCAGTCATATCTATTCTCTATCAAAAGCATGGCATATATAACAATAATGTACTTCTGAATTCTAGCAATTGTCATCAAGGTCAGAGATTATCATATTTTTGAGATACGAATATAAATAACATCTAGGACAACTTGGTATCAAAATTTGAGAAATTGTAATATAGGACAGAACTATGACTAATATAGTTGGGAAATATCAGAAAGAAACAAAAAATGAAAGCATTAATCGAATTTTCAGTGAGTAACCCTGTATACCATATTCACAAGCTTGATGTAGCTATGAACATTGCAAAGCTATGAAATTGTATAAAGTGTAGATGATGGAAGCATTATGATTTCAAACAGTACATATGTCAATCACAATGCAAGCTAAGATCAGAAAAGAACATGCAGAAATTGTGAAGTGATTACCTCTTATCTCATGTTCTGTGTCATCATTGCTTTCATCTCCTCCATTATTAGTGCTTTCATTTCTGCTTTCAGAGAGGCCTTATCTGCTTCCTTATCAGCAGTTGCCTTTGCTAGCTGTTCTTTTAAAATCTGAACCTCACGTTCTTGTTCTTTGATTCTCTCCTTTAGTAATTGGTTTTTAGTTGGATTTGCCAAGTAACCATGGCCATGTGACTTGGTTAACTTGGTTCTTGTTGTTTCCTTGTAGGCTTCCTGGAAAGCAAGGTCTTCCTTAGCAGGTAGAACTGAGGTACATCTTGATTCTTGTTCACCCGACTCATCTGAATCTTCCAAGGTCAATTTCCTGGCTGCAGCATTCTGAGGGAAACAAATTTGTATGAGATTAATTTTGCTCACGTTGTGACTCAAGAAATAAATTGTAAAATGTGTGAATTATTTAATGATCAAAGTTTTACTCAAGTAAATACTGTGAGACATCTCACTTGACCATTGTCCTTCCTTCGAGTGAGTAGTCTTAAAAAGTTCATTTGACCTGGCTCAGCGCCTGTTTCTGGATCTCTCTGCGATTAAATATTGTACAACATTAATATATCTATTTCTTATGAATTGGTAGATGAGAAAAAGTAACAAATATTTACATTTTCCCAACTGCACTGAGAGAAAGGTTTGGAACCCATCACATGCAAGACTTTCAGTTGTTGACGATTCGAAGAATTTCGTCTGCTAACTTTCTGCACAAAGGGAACAAGTCATGTTTAGCAATGCAGTGAAAAATTGTAGTGCTTGTCATGCTCTGAAAGTGACAAATGTGGGTTTGTATGTGATGAAAGAAAATTGTTACGCTAACTTTGATGAGAATATTGAGAAAGAAGGAACACATGTGACCTTAACAGAGCAAAATTAAAAATAGCACAAGTATGATTAGATAATGTACTATATGTATATGCATACTAATATTACAAATAGTGTGTGGAAAACAAATCAGTGAAGCTGAAATAGCATACTAGTAGTCAGGTCATTATAAGGAAATCTCTATCATGCAAAAAGGACTGCATATGAATGTCAAATATTTTGTGATAGTAATAGCACAAGTAATGTTAACAAAATATTGTCATACCTTGAACTTTTGTTGATCCAAAGTACATGTTCAGATAGTGCCACTCCACAATATCTAAGTCCGTAGGCAAATGTTTCATCCTCAATTCATAAGTTGGGTACGCCCTGTATGTAGCGCTTAAAGTGGATCGCTAGCCTTTGTAGCGTTCTTGGGCAATCTTTAATATCTTTTTCCTTGTTTCCTCATTGTTCTCAATGTCCCATGCATCCTGTTGGAAACAAAAAAAAAAATGTATAATTTGAACAGAGTAGTGACCAGGATCGGGTTTTTTTATTTTGATTCATATTTTCTAGTTAGTGACACTCTACCCTGTCGAGCTTTCAAAATGATCCTGCACAGCTTTCTATAACTACACAAATAACCAAAATAAGCACTTTACAGTGTACACTAAACTGATCTCAACATGACTGATTGTACTAATCTAAGTAACACGACTAATTATACTCATCAATTAAGCAATCCAATAGAGTGCAGACCACATGCATTCTTATATGTATCAATCACAAAACTCAGAAGTATGTAAAACAGCAAAAATTTGTAAAGCACATGCATAACAGTATGACATAACCAGTAAACAAAGCACCTGCTAGTGGCCAACACACAGCATCAAAGCTAAGCAGATACATTGCAAGGACAGAGCTAAGCTATATACGCTGCCATGTTGCTACAAGCATCATGCGCCTACAGGAACATAATGCAAGGGCAGGGCAAGTTCACTTCAAGATTAATCTAATCTAACTTAACACAAAAGCAGAAAGCTAATTAGCCATGAACTAAAGTGGCAGTCAAACAGAGATTAGCATCACTGTGGCAATAGATGAATAAATCAGCAAGGAACAGCACTGGTCACTAGCTAGAAAATATGAATCAAAATAAAGTAGTGACCAGTAGATGTTGAACGACATAGGAAAAATTTGCACCAAATGTATCAGTGACTTCTATGTACCATTAAATGAAGAAAGTAGGGCCATAAACATACCATTACTTGCTCTATAATTGCACTCTTCACATTTGGCTTCACATCTTTCCAATATCTAACTCCAATCAGCGGTGTATTTAACCTCATGAACATCACCACTTCATCAACAAATGTACGGCTATTCTCTCCACAGGGACCACTCAGATTCTAGGAAAATTCAACTTTAAGTTTCTTTTGTTGATTCTTCATTCTCTTGGCCATTGCAGCAAGGCCTTTCAAGGTACCACGGCCAACTTCCTTGCCACCTACTTATGACAGTAAGGACAAGAAAACTTGCCTTTCGTGCTCCAACCTGATAACATCGCATACACTGGAAAATCGTTAATTGTCCAAAGCAGCATTGCACGTAGAGTGAAGTTCTTCTTGACCTTAGCATCCCAAGTTTCAACTCCATTAACCCACAGCTCTTTAAGCTCATCAATCAAAGGCAGCAAATACACATCAATGTTCATTCCTGGAGATTTTGACCTGGGTATCAGCATGGACATCATCCAATAAGATTGCTTAAAGCACAACCAAGGGGGCAGATTATAAGGAATTAAGATGACGGGCCATGTCGTGTAAGTCACATTTAGCATCCCGAATGGATTGAAGCCATCTGATGCAAGCCCTAGCCTAACATTACGTGGCTCATATGCAAACTGATCCTTATACATGCTATCCACGTGCTTCCATGCCTTTGAGTTCGCTGGGTGCCGCATTTTCTTATCTTTAGCCGAGTCTGCAGTCTTGTGCCAAGTCATAAACCCAGATGTGGTCTCGTTCATAAACAATCTCTGCAGATGAGGAATCAATGGAAAATACCTTAGTATTTTACGTGGAAATAGCTTCTTCTTTAGTCCACCAGCTGCGCTGCACTCGCCATTCCCCTCAGAATCTGTATTTTTCCACCTACTCTCCCCACATGTTGGACAGGTGTCCATCTTGTCATACTCTCCATGAAACAGCACGCAGTCATTCACACAAGCATCAATCTTTTGGTAGTCCAAGCCAAGGTCTCAAATTACCTTTCGAACTTTAGCCAAGCTATTTGGGATACAATGTCCTAGGGGAAGCACACTGCTGAACAAGAGAATCATTTGCTCTATGCAATAGTTGCTAATACCCGCCATGACCTTAATCTGAAACATTCTCACAATGAAAGATACTTTTGTAGCCTCCTTGCAACCTGGGTACAAATCTTTCCGAGCTTCTTCCATCAATTTGAGGAAATGATGTGCTGCCTCATTTGGCTCACCATTATTACTATCTATAATTTCTCCACGTATAGTACCATGAATCAACGAATGAACCAGATTGTTGACATTGGCAGCATCGTCTTCTTCGCCTTCACCAAAATCCCCATCATCGTCCACAACAACAGTTTCAGCGGCATCACATTCCAGCTTTATGAAAGCCTGATCAAATCCTTTAGTCAGCAAGTGTCGTTGCAGCTCAAATTTGCCTCTGTAGTTCATGCAACGACACTTAGTACATGGACAGGGTGCGGTTTGTCTAGGAAATTTGCCTTCAAAGGTATTCTCAATGAATTTTTCAAGTCCGACTTGCCACGCATGATCTGTCCGAGGCAAAAGCATCCACCTAGGATCATCATCTGCCATTGAAAAAATCCCAGCACAAGCAGGCTACCAAACACCAAAATTGCAATTCCTGAACCATGTAAACATAGTGGTCAGAATTAAAATAGATCAATATTAATTGACATGAATATAAAAAATGAAAATCTCATTATATACATGAAAATTGATGATATAACATGCAGAACCATGTCTACAGTCAGGGGGTGTGCAATTGTAGTTAAAAATAAATAAAAAAACTAAGCATGATAAGTGAATAGCACAATTGTTTGCCCAAAAGAAGTACCTGAACATGTGAAAAAAATGAACTATCACTACAGTTGCTGTTTCCCTTCACAAAAAATATTTCAAACCTCAATGGTATTGTTGTGTTTTGTATGATGCTACTTTTGTTCAGGTATTTCTAAAATCTATAAAGCATAGATAGGCACATGACAAATAATAATCAAAGATATTGACTTGTAGATGTTGTCGACTGATTAAACTCAGTTTTGGCTCTATGCTCTCTGTATATATAACTTGGTTATTTAAAACATGAACCTTGAAATGCACCAAAATAATAAGTTACAAATTAGGGACACCTCTATTCTACTGAACTGTTAACAACTGAAACTACTAATGAGTGCAGGTAACCGACAATTTTAGGTGATAAGTATTTATGCATGAAAGTAATGACATCTGAAACTACTAATGGGTGCAGAAGCAACTGATAAATTAAACAAATTTTCAAGTGACATTAGAGCATTGAAATAACTAAACAACAGGGTCTTAATATATGGTCATCATGACGACACGTGGCTGGGAACATGACGATTTCAATAAAAATACAGTAACACAGTAAGACGGATTGATTACTTAGCTACAGACTTACCAGCAGCAATCCGAGACTATCCTGTGATGACGCACGTGCGCGCGCCCTGGGACTATCCTTTCTAATCGACTGCAGTTTGCAAATCACTTCAACTTGGCGAGGGCTTCAATCGTGGTGTTTAGAGGATCAGCGATCAGCGAGGTGGAGCCTGATGGACATCAAGTGCATCAGACATCATTTAATCAACATGGAAACAGATAGCAAAATTAAGATGATTATATACATGAAAATCGATGATATAACATGCAGAACCCTGTGTACAGTCAGGGGGTGCAATTCTTTAAAAATAATAAAACTAAGCATGATGAGAATTTGATATTTTGGTTTGAATAGTTTAGAAATAACAATTCTTTTTAACGTATTTATTTTCTGGAAGTGATGCGATGCTTCTCTTCATGGGTACAGTCAAATTCTCAAATAAAGTTCATAAGTGATATACAGCATAAGAGCATGTACTTGGGAACAATGAAATAATTGGACTTGTATTAGCATTATGGCTATGGCGGCAGTGCGGCACATGGTTGCGAGTATGACGATTTCAATTTGTAATCAAAATACAATAACACAAGTTTACTGATAGGGAAGGTAGGAATTTAGGATGATTAGAGCTTTACCGGAAGGAATCCGGCGAACTGGAACTCACGAACACCACCGATGGCAGCACCAGTTCTAAGATTAGATGCCGAGGCAGCGAACGCCGATTGGCCGATGGTCGAGGTGTCAACAGCGAGCGTGGAGACTGAACGTCGTTTGTTCTCGAGTCCTTCCGCGAGGGTCAGCCGCCAAGTCGTTGAGGTTGCTCCGTGCCGCCGTCCACGATAGGACGAAATCAAATAAACCTACGAACGAACCTTGATTCCTTGGTTTCGATCCATGCGATCCGCCCCTGAGTAGTATACTCGGTCTTGTGTGCGGCTGGGCCTTCTTGAAAAATTTGCTGGGTCCTTCCTGGAAAGCCACGTGCAATATTTGAGTACGTAAGGCAAATCCACAAGCAATATTTGCTGGGCTCTTCCTGGAAAAAAAAATACGTAATTAGCAAGCTAATTAATATACAAGTTGGCCCAAAATTTTGAGCCTCCACGTGCAATCTTTGCTGGAGATGGCTGATCGACCAACAAAGACGGCAAGGTTGGGTCTCGGGCCGCGGTCCAATTCGTGTAGTGACGTCGACCGCAATCCTCTGCAAGCTGATCGTGGAGAGGGATTGATCCGAAGCCGCCACGCCCACGTACGGAGACCGAGTTGCCGATGTGCCAACAAGCAAGGCCGTGCGTACGTACACGAGTTGATCGAATTACCTGATGGATGCGGAAACGGACTTTGTCTAGGACCTCCTGATTGGACTTTGTTTCCCATTGGTCCACGAATCCATGTGCGGCCAAGATGATTAGGCCTCATTGATCAGACTTTGTTAATTAGCATCAATCCATGTGCGGCTGGGCCTTTGAGTAATTAGAAAATTAATATAAAAAAGGCCAAGATGATGAGACACATGCGATCCAATACAGAGGACCTGATTGATCAGGAGACTACAAGGTTGGGTTGCGCCGTGACCCACATCGGGTATGGTTATTTTGGGCCACGTCACTTCGGATTTTGGGCCACGAATAGAACCGCAGTCCACAAATTGATCTATTGCAACTATTAAACAGCAACTACTCAATATTGTTGCAATAGTACCTGGGTAGTAGCATCGATCCTGATTTTAGTTGCTATATCTAAAACTTATTGCAACGATAAGCTTTGCGTTGCTATATCTCAGCGTCTTTTTGACACAATTTACTTTTGTGTTACCACAACATAGACCCTTTTGCAACACACAATAGAACTAATCACAACATTTAATTTTCGTTGCAATATTCCCTATTATTGCAACCATTAGAAAAAAAGTTGCAATTACAATGCCCTAAATACAACACATAGTTTTGCGTTGCAATATATCCTACTTATTGCAACCACCGAAATTAAAATTGCAACACTACACAATTCGTGGCAACATGTCCTCCTATCACAACCAAAATCTCAATAACGCTTATGTATTGCAACCGAAATCATGGTGTGGCAAAAATTTTGGTGGCATTAGACCCAAAACCTTGTAGTGGTTTCAGAAAAGGTCTCAACCATAACCTCAGAATACATCTGGTCACTCACAACTATCCGGACTTCAACACACTGATGAATAAGGCCATTTTGCTTGAAGAAGCACTCACAGATCAGGAAAATGACAGAAGCCATGAGATCCAGCCATGTGAGCCAAAAAGAAAATGTGAAGAAAAGGAATGGAAATATCCCTAGAAGCAGGGATATTCAAGGAAGAAGAAAAACAAACCACTTGCAAACCCTTCTAGTTCTAAGACTCCCAGTACTTGTAAGCAGGGCAGTGAAGGCAATCGACAAAGTAAGAAAGTACCAAGAGCAAATCAGAAGTGCTACTTGTGCTCAAATCATGGCCACTTTGCAGCAGATTGCCCCGGAGCTGTCACGCAAGGGGACAACGAGTAACAACCTCGTTTGACATACAAATCTACTGTATCCTGAGTTTGGATGTCAATGGTCACAAGCTTTATGTAAGAAAGTTGTAATAAAAGCAGTCTGTTGAACTCCACGCTCTGCTTTATCAATCAAGTGTTGTATCGAGAGTTGTATGATGATGAAGTAAGTTGTTTGTCTATCTCGGATAAGAGCCGACTTCAAGTGACATCAATGTACCTCCCTCTTAAGTCCGATAAAGTGCCTAGTAAACCAACTTTTGAGGATAATTTGGAAATAAAGGCATTTGGAAAGGCCGCTCATGGAACAATGAGATAATTAAGTCTTAATCTTTTGGATAAGATAAGCAGAGAAACAACCGAATGTTATCCTTGGTACCCCAAGTTAAAATCTTTTTAAGTGGGGTAGGACCCCATACCACAGTGAAGAAAGTACATCCTCTACATCGATCGACAGTACCAAAGACCACTCCATTGACAAGAATCTGCTATCAAAGCCACGACACTCAGAAAGCTGCAGCGAAATTTTGGATGTTACCACCGTCGAGCAACAAGACGTGACAGAAGTTCTACACCACCCAGAAGATCGCTCGAATCTCGAGGACGAGATTCCTTTTAAGTGGGGTAGCTCTGTAACACCCAAAATTTTCAATGCAAAAACAAATGGAATAAAAATCACTCCAAATTTAAATTTTTGTCCGACTCTTATCTTGCCATGATTTTTTAAAACAAAATACACTAAATAAATTCAAACCTAGCTAGAATCTGAAATTTTCTAAATATAAAAGCATGTGCTCAAGTGTTTGCATCCATTTAAAATTCACTAAAATTTGAACCTTTTTGAAGTTTACAACAAATAAAAATAAATGTGTGTCGATTCTAGCATTCTCACCTCGAATTTAAAATCTTTGAATTAAAACTTGCACAAACTTCATCATACACATTTTGGAAGTTTATTGTTTTTATGTTGTGTGCTACTTTGATCAGTCTCCTCTTCAAATTTGAAATCCATTCAAATTTGACCAAAACTCAAAACCCAGTAAAAAGAAAACATATTTCTCTTTCCCTAAACCTCTCGGGCCGAATCCTCTCCCCCGGCCCAGTCCACCCCCTTTCTCTTTCTTTTTACCTCAGCCGCCGATGGGCTGCGCCCAACCTCCCCCGGCCCAACTAGCCAGCCCAACTCCCTCTCCCCTCCATCTCTCGCTGACGAGTGGGGCCCACCTGTCATCCTCCTCCTTTCTCCTCCAGTCAAGCTCCTGCCCACGGTCAAGCCGCCGCCCATGCCGCCGACGAACGCCAACGTCAGCTCCCCAATCGACCCGTCGCGTCCGTCCTACTGTAGCCACGCCGAGCCTCCGTCACCACACATGGCCTCCCATCTCCTGCTGTGTCATCGCGTCCCGTCGATCTTCAAAGCCGACGACCAGCGACCGAGAGGCCGACGACCTTGACCGCGCCTCTCACCTCCCTCTCCCTCTCGTCCGCTTATAAATCCGAGTGCGCGACACTCCTCTCTCCTTTCCCCCGCTCGTCTCTCCCCTCCTCAAGCTCCCGGCCACCCCAATTTTGCTTTTCCCCTTTCTTCCCCAATCCCGGCCGCCGTGAAATCCACTGCCGGCCAGCCCCCTTTCTCCCTCTCCGCTGGCCTACGCATAACTCGACACCTTCCTCCACGTCCCCGGCAAACTTGGCGAACGATTCCCGTCCCGCAGGCGCGCAAACACCGCGCGCAGCCGCCCGCCGCCGCACGGGCTCAACGACGGCAACCTTTCCGGCCTCGTCTCGCTCTCCCCGTGCGCGCGCGAGCACTACCGTGTCGCAGAGAACCTCCACGCCCAACAAAAACTTGCGAAGCCGGCCTCTCTGTACTTCTCCGTCGAGCGCCGCCGCCTCGCTCCGCGCCTCGTCATCGCCCGCCTCCTCCGACGCTCCCCGGCTTCACGCGACCCCCGTGGTGAGGTCCCCTCTCCCTCCTCTCTCTCCCAGTCCTTTCCCCGTCGTGTTTGGCCCACCGGAGCGCCGGAACAGCCAACTCCGGCGAGCCTGGCAATGGCGCCGCCACCCCCGACATCTCCGGCCACCACCCACCTCACCGGAGATGCCTCAGCCATCCATTTCTGAATCAACGTCCGAGATTAGAAGTAGCGTACCCCTTTGATTTCATTAAATCTCAGCCTCCTATTTGAAATCCAACGCACCATATTGATCCGGTCCATCGTGGACCGGTGGACCCTCGCCCGATCCACTAGCCTGTGGACTTGGTCCATGATTTTCCAATTGGAAAATAAATCTAGAAAATCAAGAAAATCCCAGGACCTCGTACTTTTACAGTTAAGCCCTCGGTCTTTACTGTATTCCTTTTTAGGTCCTGTCTTTTTACAGAAACAACCTTGTACTTCTCTGTAATTATCTTTTAGCCCCTGTATTTTGCACCGAGACCCTTAAACTTTCTGTAATTACAAATAGACCACTGGAACCTTTCGTTTATTACAGTTATGTCCTCAGAATGTTTCTGTAATTACCATGAAGCCCCTAAGACCTTCAAATAGCCATATCTTTTCAACCGTAGCTCTGTTTTGGGCGATTCTCGCGCTCACGCGTTCGTAGAAACGCGTAGTACCCTTTGGTGCTGATATTGGAGCTATAGCACATACCAATCAAATGTCAACGTCCAAAATCCCATATCGACAAATCATATGACGTCGATGTCACTTGTCGCAAGTGCTTGTTCGTCATTTCGCAATGCACCCATAGAGACTACTCTAGTATTATGCATTACTTGTTATTTTACTGCTTGTGTAGCTATGGTCCTACTTGCTTATTGATATTGATGTCTGTTACTTAGGCGATAATATATGAATCCTTAATTACCCTTGTTTACCTGTCACCTTGATAACCCTTGGATAGTTCCATCATTTCTATGATGGCACTTTTACCTTGCTACTAGAATGCTTAGGACCCCTGCAATGTTTCTACATTGCTACACCTTACACACATATATGTTTTACAACTGTGTTAAATGAGTTTGGTGGCGTGTGTAATATATTGGAATTGGGAGTAGCACAACTGTGTTAGGTGATGATGTTGATGGTGACAGTGATGATGGGATGGGTTGGATTGCGGGTAAGGCCACTAGTGAATTGTTGGTTGTGTGATAGACCCCTATTGTGGGATCTGGTGCTTGCCCGGCCATATAAGGACCGGTTCTGACGCCCGTTAACATAATGATTCTCGTACAACCACGGAACCCCATATGGGAAGGATCTACCCTACCTTCTTGGTACTCTTGCAAATGCCATCTGGAGGCCAGTCGAGGCAACGAAAGCTCAGGAAAAGGACATGGGAAACGTACCTATGATCCAACCCGCTATAGGTTACGGGAATGCCGCATGTCCTATATGTGTTACAGGATCCTGCTATTTGTTACAGGAGCACGATGTACCCTTTTTCAGGTGTACAGTGCCAGTTTGTCACCTTTCATGTCACAAGCCCCTGAGTGTGATTTCGTGGTAGAATTGTGAGACTACTCGGAGGAGATGGACTAGGCGTTATGTACCCCCTTGCAAAAGGTGCATAGCCCGTGGGAAAAGATGTACAACCTCTGCAGAGTGTAAAATTCATCCGGATGGACGTTGTCACGGCATATGACACATTATTATTGCTCACGTCTGGATTAGCCACCTCTCTTATTCCTTAGCATGTGAGTGGGTTGTAGTCAGCCCGTGTTTTGTAAGTGATGGCAAGTGTGCCGGGTCGGTACGATCCTTTAGGTCAGAAGGCCCAACTAAAACTTGGGAACTAGCGGGAATGGCCATACTCCCCCAGGGCCAATCAACTAAAATATTGCCAATTAAATCTTTGTTTTATCTATGAATCCTTGTCTTGCTTTAGTGAACTCTACATAAAGTTTGCTTTGCTGCAAATAAACCATATAGCCTCCTCCTTGCTAAGATCAAGTATGCATGTATATATCTCTTTGTGTAGTGTAGGGCTTGCTGAGTACCTTATGTACTTACGCGTTTGCGATTGTTGGTTTAGTAGGAGAAGACTTCGTAGAAGACGACGACGATTGGGTTTTTAGTTCTGCTTCTCAAGTTTGCTTGTGGCTTTTGGTCAAGGTTTCCGCTGTCTGCTTCACCTTTAGTCGGTTGGATGGACTTGGACAGTTATAAGTCCTTGTCGTACCGCTACTAAGGGTCCTATATCTCAGGTATTATACTTATTTATCTATTCGAAGTATGCTTTTAATTATCATATTTGTGTTCTTGTGCGTATCAGCTACTGATCCAGGAACTGATACAGGATGCACAACATATTCCAGAAATAGGATATGACAAACCTTTACCACGCCGATCTTCCTCTTGCGCTTCAGAAGAAATATGAAGGGTGGCTAAACCCAAAGATGGCGTCAGTCAGTCTTAGAATTAGATTAATGTATATATCTATTCATGTGGTGAGATTTATTTAGGCGTACAGCGAGCGTCACACTATAAAAGTCTTGCACTGTCCTTGTCGTACAGATCAGAGACACAGATGCCCTAGTTGCATATTCTGGAAGAAGGAACAAATGAACAATATATGAAAATGGAATGGTTTCTTTGTTTTCAAGACGATGCACAACTGTAGAAGATTCAGATAAATATATGTTTAACTAGCTAAATTGAATGTCTTGAATGTCTTTGAGGTCACAAGGTATGGTGGGTTGAACAATATGTACAATCTTTTTTTTTTTTTTGCAGTGAACTTTTTGCAGACTATTCTGACTTCTGTTTTAAGACCTTCGGTGATCGTGTAAAGCACTGATTTACATTCAATGAGCCAAGGATAGTAGCACTACTTGGTTATGACGGAGGGTCTATTCCTCCTCAAAGGTGCACCAAATGTGCTGCCGGTGGGAACTCGGCGACAGAACCTTATATTGTCGCTCATAATTTTCTCTCGTCACATGCTACTGCAGTTGCAAGATACCGAACCAAGTATCAGGTATCTTCTATTTAATAATTTCGTAGGGTTACCCAGAAACACCAAGTATTTTCTATTATAGCACTATTTCTTGGCATAAATATTTAGGATCCAATTTTGGGACTGCAGTCCAACTTTTAGCCTACAAAATGAGTGTGCAGTCCAGATTTACTCTCACTTTATACGTCTTTTATTAACTCATGAAACACAACAGTTGCCTAAACAATTAGTGTAAAAAGTATGCGTGCAATTATGTATATACTAAAATTCGTTACTTTATTCCTGTCAAAATTGCTGGCTGGAAAAACGAATTAATTTTCTTTTTCAAAATTTAGGCTGCTCAAAAAGGAAAGGTTGGAATAGTCCTGGATTTCACATGGTACAAAGCTCTTACAAACTCAACTGAAGTCCAAGCAGCTGCTCAAAGAGCCAGGGACTTCCATATTTGGTTGGTAAACCATACAAGTGTTCGCTATTAAAATCTAGTTTGTATGCAGAAAGGTAGAAGTGTTAAGTTAATATCATCTACGATTACATTTGATTTAGGTTTGTTGATCCATTGATAAATGGATATTACCCTCAGATAATGCAAGATCTTGTGAAAGAGAGGCTGCCCAGGTTTACGCCTGAGCAAGCTAAATTGGTCAAAGGCTCAGCTGACTTTATTGGAATCAATCAATACACGGCTAGCTACATGAAGGGCCAGAAAACTGCTGCAGCAGACCCCAACTAGCTACTCAGCTGATTGGCAGGTTACATTTGTTTGTAAGTTTCTTGCCTTAAACAATAGGTTTCTGGTTTATGGGATTACTTTAGATATTGTCACTTTAATGATCCACGCCTAAATTGTGCAGCTGTGCGAAATGGCAAACCAATTGGACCACAGGTATGCTATTTCGTCGTCCTTTTAAAAAAGTAAATTGAATTAGATCTATATATCAAGAATGTTGGCATTGTATTTGTCAGATCGAAATAACATGATCAAACAAATGAGTGAATTTGTAGGCGAATTCTGATTGGCTTAGAATCGTCCCATGGGGGATGTATGGATGTGTAAACTACCTGAACGAGAAGTATGGAAATCCAACAGTCTACATAACTGAAAACGGTACACTCAATACACCCAAATCCCATAAATTCACATTTTCAGCAATATGTTGTGCATAAAGAGATGAACAAATCAATCTTCCTGTTCCCAGGAATGGACCAACCTGGAAACCTCACATGTAACCAGTACTTGCGCGACGTCACACGGGTGCGGTTCTACAAAAGCTACCTCACGGAGCTTAAAAAGGCCATCGATAAGGGTGCAAATGTGGCTGGCTATTTTGCGTGGTCTTTCCTTGACAACTTCGAGTGGCAGGCAGGCTACACTTCCAAGTTTGGTATTGTGTATGTTGATTTCAACAACACGCTCGAACGACACCCAAAGGCATCGGCCTACTGGTTCAGAGACATGCTACAGCACTGAGACTGAGACTAAACCTGAAGTTATCAATGGGTCTACAGTTTGCTTAGAGGTTCGAAGGCACGTACATATCATTCAGTGCCAGCTATGCCCTAGGCTATTAATAAATTGTGAATAAAATTATGATACATGGACACTCCGATTAATTGTACTTCCCCTGTTGTTTTCAGAATGTTTAAAGTTCCATCGGTTTATCTTGTTCTTAGGCATTTATATTCTTCCACACTACTAGTTTCATACCAAAGGGCAGGGTTAGAGTGATTGGAAAATTTACTGCACGTGATTCATCAATATTAACGAATAATTGTCGCGTGCAATCAGTTGATTGGGTAACTCTCACGCTGAAAACTAGATCAATGCAAGTGCGTATGTACATGTTACTATCAACAGATATTCATAAAGCAATGACAAATCATCATTGCGTGCAATTCTACGTGCTCCTTAACTTCACTTTCCTTGCAGACTTCCCCAGCCAACCAAAGACGCGATAAAGTGAGCTTTGATTATGGAGTGCCCCAAAAGGAAAAACCACGTTTTTCCCTGGTTAATCCCCTATCTTGCACCGCCTTGCTCCACACACCACCAACCATCATTCAATGCCGCGAGCAGTACGTGAGAGGTACAACGCCGCGCTGTGTCACCAGCCACACTTGTGTCCCCATCACATCCGGCAGTTATCTCTAACCGACGGCCCGGTCCCACATGCAGCGTCACATCGACCAACTGAGCCGCGCCGGTCGCTTGAATCATTGGTTTCGTGCCAACGAGCCTATAAATGCATGCGAGCTCGCGAAGCTTGGACACACACAAGAACACAAGTACTCGTGGCCTTGCCGTTTGCCTGCTTGATCAAGCAATTGAAGTTGATCAATCGCTAGCTGGCTATGGCGGCCTGGACCTGTTGTGCCAGTCCGGCAATGGCGGTGCTCGAGCTGGTGATTGTGGCAGCGCTGCTGATCGTGCAGGCCGGAGCTGAGCTGACCAGGGTGGAGCACACGCCCAAGACCGAGGGGTCGCTCTCCATCCTCGCCGTCGGCGACTGGGGCCGGCGCGGGCAGTTCAACCAGACCCTTGTTGCTGAACAGGTATTACGCATTGCAAACCTCTGGTGCAGTGTTTCGCTTTGCATTGATGCGTGCATATGTTCGGTTATTCGTAGTTTGTCCCGGTCCTAGTATTTAGCTAGAAGCGTTTTCTTGCTGGATTGCCGTGGGGGAAGAACGGGTGAACGCATTCTGAAACAAAGTTGCACCCAAGTGCACGGAAGTGTTCTGGACCTAAGCTGCAGCATGAGGCACTTGCTGAAAATGGTAGTAACTAATAGTGATGAGTTAAGCAGGAACAATCCCTGCTCTGCCTTGTTTCACGGTACAGGCTGAATCCATGATGTTGTGGCCTTAAGGTTTGCCCATTAGTATGTCTAAACTGTGTCCAGCTTGATGAATGAAAATATTAGTTTTGTTGAATGTTTAATACTATTTACTTTTGCTACTATAATTTATATTCATAATTGTAACAAACATTTTGAAAATTAAGAACAGTTGAAAATGTTAAATAAAGCATAACCAGGGAAGCAGGTAAAATATATTTCTCGTTTGTTTGAGTACGGTGAGATTTTTTTTTTCCCGGAAGTAAGCAATATCTATATTACACTATAAACATTGAGTAACACAAAGTGACCTATGATAGGGCATGCCAACTTGTTGTGGTTAGTGTGATACATAGGGAAACGTGCTACATGATAAATCATTCGTAAACAAAAATTGAGCGCAACAAACATAGGGCATGGAGTGGTGTGGTGCTGCTTTGTTTGTCGACCCCGATGGAATTTCTAAGTCCTGAAGTAGATTAAGCTTAGATTCGGTGATCACAACTTCAAAGTAATGGAAGTTACCCAGATCTCCCTGACGATGATCCTCCCTGGTTTCTCCAAAGGAAAAGTCAATATATACTTGTCCAGAAAGAAAGTGGGATCGAAATAGTTTACCTCTTTTACTAAAAAAAATAGTTTACCTCAGTATATCAATTTAGGCAGGGGACGAGTAAGGCCCATTTGCCATCCTCGTGCTTATGGCAGCTGCAAACATGCCCCAAGTTTAGAGGCAACTGGTTGCCAATGAGGTCATCAGTTGAGTTTTAAGACCCTACGACCCAGCATGCTGACCTACATTGGCACCCACACAACCTACTGCCTACTTGTGTGTAGTCTTTCATTTCATCGGCTAGGATTGCCCACAGCGACCCTAGTCTAATGTAGAGCAACGAGAATGGGCCTACTCATGTGCCTCCTTGCTCTCAGTAACAACATATTCTTGTCTTCAATTACCTGGATTTTATGAACTACAGGAGAATATAATTTCAGTCCAGCTCGTACTGAACAGTTTCAAGATCACAAGCAAAGTTGTCCGGAATTGGTAGATTTTCAAATCAGAATTTGCCGCAGTGGTACTTCTGAGAGATCCACAATGAAAGCACCCATGTACTTAGTACTTACTTTGTCAACTTTAGCACTCCATATTACCCATCAAACTTCGCAATTCTGACAACATCCACCGCTGTAACATGGCCTAGTTGTTCATATTTCTGGATGCACCCCTGTACCGAAACCATCCACATGTCTTCCGCCGCCAGTTTTGTCGCGTTCAACCCAACTTTTGTTATGGGTCACTGATGTTTTGGAGGTCAGCAAGTATAAGTGAACAACTCCTAGATAATAATGAAGCACATGATTGGTCCGGTGAAGTACTTGCCATGGTGGTCATGGCTCTTCGTTCATAAATAGCCGAAAGTGGAGGCATCAGTTATTAGCACCTGTTATATTAGCAAGGTACTGTTCTTCTGTTGAAGCAGTTATGGGATCAGATCGTTGTAAAAGTCCAAATTATTGTTTCCTAACTAACTAGTAGTACCCACAGAACAGGACGAACTGGCAAATGCATGCATCAAAGAGTTCATTACCATTACCATCTGGGGACCCAAATTGACTGATTTGATATATTATTAATCGAAGTGATGTGACTGTAGATGGGAGTGATGGGGGAGAAGCTGGACATCGATTTCATCATCTCCACAGGCGACAACTTCTACGACGACGGCATTGCCAATACCAGCGATCCGCTCTTCAAGGAGTCATTCACCAACATCTACACTGCTGACAGCCTCCAGAAGCCTTGGTACATCGGTAATGCGACACACGCATGCTAAGATCTTTAAAGTTCAGTTCAATGCGAATATACATGTGTTGCTTGGATCCGAAGGACAAATTTAATTCTCTGCGTGCTTGTAGTGCTTGGCAACCATGACTACACGGGGAATGCCCTGGCGCAGCAAGATCCTGCCATTCTCGAAGTTGACAGCAGGTACAACTCCGTCAACAAGTCCTTCATTGTCGGTGCAGGTAAAATTCTCGAGCGCTCATGACGAGGATTCAGAAAAAATGAACATCTAACAATTTTCCTATCATGGAGTATTTACTTCTGGGGCCAATTTTTGCTGATCCAAGGTGTCGCTGACTTCTTCCTTGTTGACACGTCGCCGTTCATCCAAAAATACTGGAACAACTCCAAGTACGACTGGAGGGAGGTCGCTCCTCTCACCACCTACATCGACAATCTCATTCAGGTATCTTCTGATTTCTCATGGACTCTCTCAGATGATGATGATGATGATGATGATGATGATGATGATGATGATGATGTGTGTGTGTGTGTGTGTGTGTGTGTAGTAACATTGTTGTATGTCTCTTTCCCAGGATCTGGATGACGCGCTGACAGAATCCACAGCGTCATGGAAGATTGTCGTCGGCCACCACCCCATCAGCAGCGGCTGCGAGCATGGGAACACCTCTGAACTAGTTCAGCTGCTTCTTCCAGTTCTCAAGGCAAATACTTCATGACATCGGCATCCCTTCATGCATGAAAATCTTGCCCATTTTTACCATAATGTCTGAAACTGATTTAATTGTTTCTCTATGGGAATACAATGCAATGCAGACGCATGGGGTTGATATATACCTGAACGGCCATGACCACTGCTTGCAACGCATCATCAGTATAGACAGGTGGACCCATATATCCATACCATATGATAGACTGTTACTTTGTTACCAATGTTCGATAGCACATTTTAAAGATGGAGCTATAACTCTCAAATATCATATTATTTTTTTCTAACAAAAGAAAGCAAAATGTGCAGTCCCCTTGAGCTTTTGACGAGTGGTGGCGGGTCCAAGGCATGGGCGGGCAAGTTCAAGGCCACCTCCGACAAGTTAGAGTTCCTGTATGACGGGCAGGGATTCATGTCGATGCAGCTGAGCAAGACGGACGCGCAACTAGCCTTCTACGACGTCGCTGGCACTGTCCTCCACAGTTGGGCCATCAACAAGACTGCATCGGCTGATGGGCTTTAATTAGCTAAGCTAGCCGACCCTGCTGCTGGCTTGGCGTGTAGGCAAGAGTGCTGGTTCATTAATGTTAATTGTTTGTGTCAACTGGAAGCAGTTCGTTTCGTGCGCGCGTGTGTGTGTGGAGAGAGATGTTCGCAGCACGGAAGAGAGATAATCCTATCTTCTGTGGACTAAGACAATAAAGGTTATTATTGTTGCAAATATATATGGAATATATAAGGATGAGTACAGTATCCTAGTTAGTATAACCCTTTTTTTAGGTAACTACAGTTAGTATAACTTTGGTAGGGCCACTTCAACGTCAGCGGAGACATAGTTTCCTTCGCAAAAAAAAAAAAAGGAGACAAATTAAGTACTTCGTATCACCTTTACAACATAATAAACGAGAAGAAACCGTGGGATCAAATTAATCTTGAACAATCAACGAGAAACCCACTAAACCTGAGGTTTGCCGTATTTGAATCGACAACTTGAACACAACACACTGGCTCCGTACTATTAATGTTGGCTGCTATTCAGCGGACAAGCTACAGCTGAGAGATGCATTGTTCCTTGCACACCACCGGAGGTCAGGCCATGGCTGGAATTCATGCCGCGATTGCAAAATCACCGTGCGGGGACCCAGCGAGGTGCTACAAAAAGATACAATCACGAAAGCGCACAACATTTCTTTGAGCCCCACGAGGAAATTAAACAAATTTACTCTATGTTTCATGGAAAAAAAATATTGCAAAGGCCTGTTCACATCGAGTTTGGCCTAAGCCCAATCACATACCGTCATGTTTGGGCCTAGTCCAAGCTGCTCATTAGGCAGGCCTGCTTGAGGACGTAATTTGTAGTTAGGTTGGGCCAGGATGGATTTCAGCCCCAAACACTTCAACTGATCTTCAAGGTCCAGCACCGGATTGTTCATTAGACCGAAATGGACCACGACGCGCATCTAAATTTTTCCTGGTAAGCCCAACAATATTGGCGTAAACGAAGTAGCACCCGTACAAGTTGAGAGCAGACACATCAGGAAATGGAAACTCTAGCAGGACAAACTACTGCTTAGGAAATCACACTTTCTTTTCTTCTGTGGTTGCCCTTTTTTTTTAGAATGCGTACTGTGCAACTTCCACGTTCCAAAAGATGACAATCCGAAACAATATTGTGGCATTCATGAGCAGCTCATGCCGAAGAAAAGCTTTGCAAACCCGCGTAAGCTAAAGTTTTTTTAAACAAAAGGTTTCCCCTGCTTTTATTGAAAGCGACACAGAGTTTACAAAGGTTCAAAGTCAAACGCAAAATAAAACTCTGTGTCGCTTTTATTGATACGCGTTATTCGGCACACACCGAGATCACGCTTTCCCCCTCATGGCAAGCGCGCCAATCTCACCCACCCCCTGGCCCACCTGCAGGGACACGTTGGCCACGCCACTCTGGCCCTGAACATTTTCTTTCCCCGTGCTGAGCCTAATTTAATTGCACTCTACCGCCTATAAATAGACATTCCACACTACACACCACTATCTGTGAGTCGCCTAGCTAGTCCCGGAGCGCGCGCAACAAGGGAGAGGAGCCGCCGCGAGCCACCGTGGGCTAGCCTTCCACCGGTGAGCTTTCGAGGTCCCGCGGGATTACCAGCGCGTTCGGCTGGCTGCTGCCAGCAGCGGCTGACTGAATACTCACTCAGCGAGTTACTGTAGCACCATCCAGCTGCTACACTAAGTCGTGAGAGGGATTCAGCCAGCCCAGCCAACAGCCAGCGAACCGAACGAGGCCTACATCGTGATGGAGGTTGCAGTAATCGTCCTCCTTGTCCCTGTAATGGCGCCACGCTCGTCGGATGAGCTGCCGCGGCTGGAGCACCTACCCGAGGAGGAGAGGTTGCTGACCGCGATTGGGGCCGGCGCGGGCAGTTCAACCAGACCCTTGTTGCCAAGCAGGTATGAACGCTTTGCTTCAAGGTCTTGAGTTCTCGGCCACCGCTTCACGGCATTAATGATCTATCTTGTATGAACGTGGGTCTAGGCCCCACGCAAAATATTAAAACCATAGATAAGCTGCCAATTTCCACCGCTTTATGATCTTTCTTCCTTTATATTTGTTGTGTCATCACCTGGCAGTCCATATAACTGACGTACGTGTAATGTAAGCAAATATGGTAGTAGTGCATTTCAGAATTAGGAACATCCAGTCACAAGAATATCCTGCTTTCTTTTGACCAGAACTCGTCATGATTGCTGGGCAATCTGAATATACATGTGTTCTGCAGATGGGAATAATTGGGGACAAGATGGACATCGACTTCGTCGTCAACGTTGGCAACAACTTCTACGACAATGGTCTCACCGGTGTTGACGACGACGCCTTCGAGGAGTCCTTCACCAAGATCTACACCGCCGAGAGCCTCCAGAAGCCCTGGTACACAAGTAATGAGATCGGACTCCAATCTTCAAGTCCAGATTCTTGACAAAATTACACTGCCCTTGCCACTCACATGTACTGAACAACAAAGTGTTCCTCTGCATCATATAGTTCTTGGCAACCATGACTACAGAGGTGATGCACTTGCGCAGCTAAGTCCCGTCCTTCGCAAACTTGACAGCCGGTGGATCTGCATGAAGTCTTTCGTTGTCAACGCAGGTGAGTCCATGAAAGTGTTCCCCATATATGTTCACAATCGTGAACTCCACTTCATCCGTACTCTTTATTTACTTCTGAACATTGGACATTATTCGCCCAAAAGGTTAAACTTCAGCCTTCAAGGGAAGCCGGTACGGCATATGAGATTTTTTCTTGCTTACGGCATAAATAATAAAGATGTATGCTTTTATTTAACATTGTGATCGTTTCCATTCCAAAATTTAAGATCTCGCGGATTTCTTCTTTGTGGACACAACACCCTTCGTACTTAGCTACTGGCACAAACCCTAAGAACAACAAGTATGAATGGAGAGGGGTAGCTCCTCGTGAAAAGTACATCACCAAAGTCCTCGAGGTAAAAGAACAAAAACTCTCTATATATTCATGGAAACTACAGTAATTGACACAGCCATCTTTCTGAAAAATGAACTCCATACACACTTTCATCTGAAACTCTGAAAATTGGAAGGATGTGGATAGCGCCCTGAAGCAGTCCACGGCAGCGTGGAAGATCGTCGTCGGCCACCATGCCATCAGGAGCGTTAGTGAGCACGGTGACACACAAGAGCTCATACAGCAGCTTCTCCCCATCCACAAGGTATGTTCATAGCATGACATATGATCTTTTATTTTTAACTATCTTCTTCCTGATTGTTTGCTGACCATGTAGTATGGCTCTCAATGACCAAACTGATTCGCATTTTTTGCATGGCAAAATGTACGCAGGCCAACGAGGTTGACCTCTACATCAACGGCCATGACCACTGCCTGGAGCACATCAGCAGCAGGGACAGGTAAACCATCTAGAGCTGAAATCTTTCTTACAAGTTTTCACATTCCCTCTTTTTGAGGGATAATTTTTCACATTCCCTTCTTGGACTCAAACAAACCTTATGAATTGTTACAGTCCACTTCAATACCTTACAAGTGGCGCTGGGTCCAAGGCGTGGCGCGGGAGCTTCACGCCTAACTATGATAAGCTGGAGTTCTTCTACGATGGGCAGGGGTTCATGTCTCTGCAGCTGTCAAAGGAGGAGGTGCACCTCACGTTCTACGACGTCGCTGCAGCTGGAGCCATACCAAGCCGGTGCCCTACTGAAACTGCAGTGCCTTAATTTCTGCACAGATCACTGTGGGTCAATACATTTGTCAGGCACACAACCTTTTTTTTAAAAAACAAACAATGTTTCATATTGATTGTGCCATTAGACATGGAGCGGCCATTGTTGCGTCACTGAAATTGTGCTGGTGTGGATGCGATATAATTGTATTTTTCCATGTAATAAATAATACCAAGCGGGTAAAATACGGACGCATTCCTGGAAACAAAAACATGTTGGCATGTTTTGATAGTGATTTCGCTGTCGCAATTCAAATTAGTCCATCAATTTTGGTATCCAGGTCATGAATACGGCAACACGCAGGAGCTCCTTGTGCTGCTTTTTTTTTTTAGAGAAGCTCCTTATGCAGCTTATCAGCTTCCCATGAGTCTCAAAGTTCATGTGGTTGTTGGCCCATGAGCAACGCATCCATATGCCCAAGAAATGCAAATGAACCCGTCAAAAAAGGAGAAAAGTGGATCCCAATTTATTTTTTATTTCCGGCATGTGCCGCCATGAGATGGGGAAATTTGCATTGGGTTACAAAACAAATCCAAGTCTTAACACCTCCCTCTACCTATACACATGCACCCACACAGCAGCCGCCATCTTGAGTCAATTCCTTCTCCTACCTGACCCTGGAGCCAGCCATGGCAAGAGGGTCCAACCGTGGTTTGGTCATGGCTGCTCTTGTAGCTCTCCTCCTTGTCTCCGTTGTCAGCATGGCGGCCGAGATGCCGTGGCTGGAGCACCCGCCCAACACCGATGGGTCACTCACCGTGCTGGTGCTGGCTGTCAGCGACTGGGACCGTCTCAGGCCTATCCACATGTGGTCGTGAGTTGATGCTTTGATACAGTTATAACATATTACGTCCAAAATTCACTTACCATGTTTTCGAAAAAAAACAAAAACCTTACGATGGTGCACTATCTCTTGCAGCTGCCCGAAGGTTGAGTCCCACGTTGCATACTGAAAAATGATTTAAAAAAACTAAATCAAGCACAGATGAAAGCATGTGAATTGGATCAGATACTCACATATTTATTTCATTTAAGGGGTCCAAATATAAAAGTATATCAAGCATGCACAGATGAGCATGTGAATCCGGTTGGATGCTCACAAATTGGTATCACTATCAGGCCACCTTAGTCCTATGTGTAGCACATTGTATTTATTAGACTCGAATTCTTATTTCAAGTTTAGTAGGATATCACTTCTGTGTCCTTGGATATCAAAGCATTTGTGCAGCATATGGTTCCCTTAAATGAACGTAGTGGTCATTGTGCTCTATATAAAGCCAAAGCCTGCACACGGACGCAGAAAGAAATATGTACAAGTAATCCTCTTGTGCTCACCGAAAGGAAAGAGTATGGCATTCGTCAATATCGGTACAACGCGGATCATGCCCATGACAGCTGCTTTGTTCTTGATCGTTACGATCCTTTGTTCAACCTCTCCACGTTGCCAAGCAGGGAATTGTAGGCACCCTACTTAATTTACTTAAATCTGCAGTATTATTTATGATACAAGTTTAGACGACTAATCTTGTTTGACTTGTATTGTTTAGGGCACCCTGGTTGGCGCCGGAAGTCGCCACCGCTGCCACCCGCACCGTGTTACGCACCCGAGCCTAACGAACATTGTACGAGTGAGGACTGCCGCCTTGTTTGCTCAATGAAAGGCCATCCTGAAAGTAAAAACGCCTTTTGCAATGACAAGGTTTCTCCTTGGCAGTGCTGCTGCCCATACGGCTTGACAGTGTAACGCGTCCATCTGTGTGATGCAAAATGAATAAAAGTGCTGTCATATAAAGAAGTGCTTGCCCAGTGTTTCATATCCTACTCTATCCAAATAAAAGGCACATTGATTCCATACATTTATCGCGTTACAATTGCATGCTAGGATTGTGTCCAATTGAATGTGTTCTCGTTTTAGCTGAGCAATACTGTGTTCTTTCTGTGGGTATGTGTGGCAATAGTTTGGAACACCTTTGTATTGTCATCCCCAAATTTGACAAAGCAAATGGTTGATCTCTGCTTCCAGTATATTCTCTTAGCTTGTAGCAGCTTGGCTAGATGTTTCTTGATGATTTTCCTTGACAGTGGCCTGGCATCTTCCAAACCATCTAGTAAAGCAATTACCCAGCTGCAGTTATTGATATTTTTATTAAGTTCGGAGAGCTCTCTACTCCATTCTTTCAAACCATTCCTTATCTGCTTGAACTTAACAGATGAAGTCTTTGCTGGGTTACTAAAGAAAGGTGTTGTTGTCCAATGCAACTTAACTGTCTCTTGAAAGCCATCAAAATCAGCCCAGTAATTTTCAAAGCGAAAAATGGAAGACCTTGGGATATTGGTACCAATTTGAATTACATATAGGATGTGATCAGAGACAGGCCTGCCTAGAGGTATCACTTTTGTGTCAGGGAAAGACAAGCTCCAGGAAGTGGAAGTGAAAACCCAATCTATTTTTTCCAGTAGAGGGTTGTCTTGCATGTTGCTCCAGGTAAAATCTCTTCCTTGTAGAGGAATCTCCACAAGATCCAAATGTTGTATCAAGTCATTGAAGCGGAGCATTTCGATCACATTGCCACCAGGTCAACTTGTGTTCTCAGGTGAACCTATAAGAATAAAGTCTCCAACTAGGATCCAGTCATCTATGTTACTGGTATCAAAATTATATAACCAGGAGATGAAAGAAGCCTTCTGATTTGCATGCGCAGGTCCATAGATATTGGTAACCACAATACTAGTACCAGATATCAGCGATGTTAACTTGACAGTCACCGAATAAAAATAATTAGAATAATATCCCCATTGAATGCACTGCAATTCCACACTGTGGTCAACCCACCAGAAGAACCCATTGAAGGTGAAAAAGCAAAGTTGGAAACATGTCTAGGGCTGAAGTTTCAAAGATAACTCTCTAGTCAAAGGATTCCCTTTTGGTTTCTTGCAAACAAAAAACAGTATAAACACTTTCTGTAATCTTATCACGAATAGCATCCCACTTTGCTTGGGCATTAATGCCTCTCACATTCCATGCCAAAATGTTCCACGATCTTTTTCTATCCATTAAACAACCAGTTAGGAAGAAGCATGTGCCCAATTACAAAATCAGGCAACACAAACCATCTCAGGCACACCATAAAAAGAAACTTAATCCATAAACAATATTGTGATTGATCACACCATTCTTAACAACGTAGTTCATCACACCATACTTAACCGAAAGAAAGGTTCCAACATTAAAACCTAGATAGGAATAAACTTGTGCTACACAAGTTCTGCATATGAATCTAAGCAATAAACTTAGATGAAAGAAAAAGAGTGTGGTTTGCACATTATCACGCACGAACTGGGACTCCACCCAGTGCCTAACACAAGTCCTAATCATCGTCTTCATTAGAAGAAGCGAGGAGAGCTGCATTAGAAACAACCATAGGCTGAATCTTCATAAAAACAGAACCAATCGCCTGTGCATTCTCAGTAGACAGGTGTGGGGGCACAGAGGAAGCAGCCTCCCTGTCAAAGACCCCAACATACAGAGGAGGATCATTGGTCTGAACTGGGACAACAGCAGTAGAGGTAGCAGCCTTGGCCGCAGCAACAGACTTGGCATCCTTGTAGCCCTGGGTGTCATTCTTCATGCGAGTGCTTCTACGCAGGAACCTGGCACCATTCAAGGGTTCGCGCAAGATCTTGGCCCTTCTCTTTTTGGGTGTGACCCTGTTGATGGAGCGCATCACTTCTGATTTGGTGATCTCCACCACCTCCTCTCCTTCCTGTGTTCCCTTCCACGTGATCACCACCTTCCTCCTCATCCTTGTCCTGGACGGCCCTCCACTAGATCATCCACAGTAGCATCCTGGATCAGTTCATCATCACCAGGAATCAGCTTAACCAAGTTAAGAATTGTTGGGAGGTCAGTGATGTACTTAGGTATCAAAGTGTTTGGATCAACATCAAGTTTTGCAAAAAGGGAGGTATTGATCTTTTTGTAGAAAGACAAAGAACAAGGAATTGATGGAACACAGGAAGTCACCTTAGGAACAACAACTCCAACAGAAGCATGCTCGATTGTCCTTCATAAGGCATTGTTCAGGTTTTGGGCATCAACTCTTAGCCTCTTTATTGCGATGGTGGCCAGAGAAAGGCGTAGCTGGGTTGTTTGGTGGTTGCTTAGCTTCAGTATTGTTGGCTTGTTTGGTGTTTGCTCTTTTTTACGAGCTGCTTTGTAATGACTACATGTAACACATGTTACAGAGGTCGGAATCAAATTCCCTATTCTAAAAAAAAGAAGCTAGTACAGCTGTCCCTTCAGCCTTCTAACGAGTGGCGGGGGGGGGGGGGGGGGGGGGGGGGGGGTTCGACAGTGTGGACGGGAAGTTCAAGGCAACCTCCGACAAGTTGGAATTCTTGTACGACGGGCAGGGATTCATGTTGGTGCAGCTAAGCAAGACTCATGTGCAGCTCGCGTTCTACGACGTCGCCGGCACTATTCTCCACAACTGGGCCATCAACAAGACAACAATACTGCATCGGCTGATGGGCTTTAGCAAAGCTACCTGACCCCGCTGCCGGCTTGGATTGTAGGCGACAGTGCGAGTCCGTTACTAAGAAGATGTTAATTGTTGTGTCAACGGGAAGCAGTTTGTTTGTGCGTGCGTCTGTGTGTGTAGAGAGATCTTCGCTGCATGGAAGAGAGATAATCCTATCTTTGTGGAGTAAAGATAACAAAGTTTATTATTGTTACACTATATATTGATAACGTATCTTATCTAGTGTATATAATTTTTTTTTGACCTGGTAGTGTATATAATTTTGGTAGTGCCACATAACCTCGGAGGAGACAAAGTACTTTGTAATGGTATCGCCTTTACAACATAAAAAACGAGAAACAGTGGAATCAGATCCTGACCAATCAACAAGAAGCCCACCAAACATGATGTTATTAGCCTATTTAATCTGACAGCTTTAGGCACAACACACAATCTTAACACCCCCCCCCCCCCCTCTTTTTTTTTAATTGTGGTGGTCTCCGTACTGTTTAATGTTGGCTGCTATTGAGACCGAAGGGTATATACAATCTCCAAACCGGCGAGCGGACGATTGAACCACGCATGAACAGTCACGTGTACTTGTGAACAGAACAGTAGCACACAGTTATTTTCTCTCCTTGCCGGTTTTGCTACAATATGCTCCCAACGATACAATAAAATGAGCGCATAAAATTTCTTTGAGCACCGAAAGAAAGAAAAATAAGCTTACTCTAAAACTTTTCAAGGCCTATTCATGTCGAGTTTGGTCGAATCGCAAGACGAAATTTGGTTGGGCTCTGGATGGACTTTGGCCCAATCGTCAGCTAGAAGGTCCAGCACCGGTTTGTTCATTAGGCCCAAATGGACAACGACACGCATTTAAATTTTGCGAATTTTTTTATTTTTAATCGTTTTTTTATTATATTTTTATTAATAACCGCACGTTTTCGAAAATTGCAGAAGTAGTCGCCCAGTCGCCTGTCCATAGGGCGATTAGGACCTGTCGCTCGACAGCAGGGCGACAAGTTGGCAGTCCTGGCAGGGTGGGGCCCAGTCGCCCGCCCGAGAGGCGACAAGCAACCAAATGTCCCGTTGAGCGGGCGACAAGGGCGGGGCGCGGTCGGGTGGGGCCCAGTCGCCCCACGCGCGGGCGACAAGGGTTCAAATAACACGTTCAAAGGGCGACAAGGCGCGGGGGGCGCGGGTGGTGGGCCCACTCGCCCAACGGTCGGGCGACAGGCTCCCAGGCCTATAAACGGCCGAATTTCGGCCTAAATTGCACATAAATTCGAAAAAAAACAAAAGAGAGAGGGAGAGGAGGAGAAGAGAAGGGAGGAGAAGAGAGGGGAGGTGGTTGCGGCGTGCTGCCCGGACGTGTCGCAAGTTCGGTAAGTTTTTCAATTCGTATAGAAAATAGTAGTTACAAATGTAGCTTTAGATGTAGAAATAGTGTACTTTCAGTAGAAGCAATATCCTGTAAGGTAGATCTAGATTTACTAGTATTTAAATAAATAGTTAGCATAATATAGTTGTATTCATATTTTACGACTGTTGTAGCTATAGATTATGTAAATAAATATTTAGATATAATAGAAGCAACATTTTCAGATAGCTGTAGATTTACTAGTATTTAAACAAATAGTTTTAGTGATTATGTAACTAAATATTTAGATACAGTAGAAGCAACATTTTCAGATAGCTGTAAATTTTGTAGTATTTAAATAAATAGTTCAGATATAATAGAAAAATAGTAGTTAATAGAAAAATAGTAGTTAATAGATCTGGATGTATTATAAGGCAGTATGTAATTTCAATTAAAGATCTAGTAGTTAATAGATCTAGTTGTATAATAGATCTTAATGTAGTTAATTTGAATCTCGGTGGTTGACAGGCATGTCAGATAAGATAGTGTTCCAAATTTTTTATGGAGAAGGGGATATTGTGCATGGGGTAGAGGGGGTTGATCTGTCAGGGTTTCCATCAGTTTATAGAGGAATCACAAGGCCAAATGAGAGGACAATTACTGGTGTGCATAATTGGTTGATGCGGCTGTTTCAGTTTGATACAGACCAACACGGACTGAACCTGATGGGTATGGTCAGTCGTGCACGTGAGGAATTTTATTGGGAGTTAGTGCCTTTGAATGCAGCATCGACGTGGAGGAAATATGTGGTCAAGGTTGTAGAACGTGGGTGGCCTCTTGTCCTTCTAGCTCGGGTATATTTGAAGGGGGTGGTCGAGGTAGATGCTGTCAACGAGGCAGGTGGTGCAGACATGGCGGATGAAGAGGAAGGCGAGACACAAATTGAGGAGGGTGAGCAAAATCCGGCATCTGTGGAACCGACTGGTGAAGCAGACGAAGGAGAACGGATAGAAAACATAGTTGAGGAAATGAGGAGGGAGGACCAGGAGCATGAGAATTTTCCTGAAGTTGACTCTTCAGATGACGAGAATGAGATTCCTGTCCCAGCTGAGTGGAACAATCAAAATTTTGCAAATTTGGTTATCAATGAAGGGTACTCTGTTCCATGGGAGTACCACGGGAATGAAGTGACAGAGGGAGCTCTGTACAAAGACAAAGATGATGTGATGACTGCTGTGAAGTATTGGTCTCTGTCGGTGAAGAGGTCCTTTGTAGTTGTCAAGTCAAGCAGGTAACTGTATGACGTTAAGTGCGTCTTCACACAGTGTCCGTTTAGGGTGCATGCTTACGAGCAAAAGTGGAGTCTGCTCTGGAAATGCTCTATAGTGAAGGATCATACATGTGAGTTGGAAGAATTGGAGAAGTGTAATACAGCTCTGACTTCGAAATTCATTGCTGATTACATGTATGCTAGAATTGTGGACAACATAAGGTATGAGCCAAAATCTATAATCAACACTATAGAGGAGGATTTTAAATACACCATAAGCTACTCAAAGGCTTGGAAAGCGAAGCAGAAGGTGATAGAGAAGAGATTTGGTTCATATGAAGCTTCTTATGACAACCTGCCACGATTGTTAGAAACCATCAGGCAGAGGAACGTTGGTACATATTACGATATCAAGGATTTGCCAAATCCAAAAGAGCCTGGGAAATTGATCCTTCACCGTGCATTCTTTGCATTGGGTCAATGCATCATGGCATTTCGTCATTGCAGGCCCATTCTCTGCATGGACGGTACCTTCCTCACAGGAAAGTATAAAGGGCAGATTTTGACTGCCATTGGAGTCGATGGGAACAATCAAGTTGTACCAGTGGCATTTGCCTTTGTGGAGAGTGAGAACACAAATAGTTGGTATTGGTTTTTGGAGCGTGTAAAGCTGGCAGTGGTTCAAAGAAGACCTAATGTTTGTGTCATACACGACCGACATCCAGGTTTTCTGAAGGCGATATTGGATATGCAACATGGTTCCGTTGAGCGTGGTGTTCCAGCTCGTTGGCCTGACATACAATCCAGGTGGTGCATGAGGCACTTGGGTGCGAACTTTTTTAGACATTTCAAGAATAAGCATCTGATGAACATGTTCAAAAGGTTGTGCAATCAGAATCAACAGAGAAAGTTTAATGCAATGTGGCAGCGCCTTGATGAGTTGACAACAAAACAAACTGAAGAGTTGCCGAATAGGCCAAACCCTAACCCTTCTGATAGGTTTGTTCCTCTTTGTGGCCTCCCTACGGATGACTCGAGGAACGTCGTCCGGAGAGCAGGGTCATCTATCAGGTGCTTCTCTGATTGGATTGAGCATGAGCCAAAGGAAAAATGGTCATTGTTGTACGATATAGATGGTTGTAGGTATGGAATAATGACAACAAACTTGGCAGAGGTGTACAACTGGGTTATTCGTGGTTTCAGAGGATTGCCTCTTGTTGCAATAGTCGAGGGGATTTTGCCTCTTGGTTCATATGAAGCTTCTTATGACAACCTATCACGGTTGTTAGAAACCATCAGGCAGAGGAACGTTGGTACATATTACGATATCAAGGATTTACCAAATCCAAAAGAGCCTGAGAAATTGATCCTTCACCGTGCATTCTTTGCATTGGGTCAATGCAAAGAATGCAAGAGTCGAGGGGATTTTGCATGGGACGTGCAAGTACTTTCGTGAAAGACATGCAACTGCTTGTCACGCTATGGCCGACAACAGATTGCTATTTTCATCATTCATGACAAGTTACATGGAGAAAAAGATTATAAAGGCAAGCTTGCACCGTGCTCGACCCATGGGCACAACAGAGAATCGTTTCGAGATTCTTTGTAGAGACAGGGGCCGTCGTGGTGGCAACCGCGAGAGGACAGTACAAGAGTGCATTGTCCGCAATGAGTCATGCACATGTTCATGCATGAAGCCAAAGCTCCTACACAGGCCATGCTCACATGTTCTAGCAGCTTGTTCACTTACAAAGTTGGCCCACAAGCGTTATGTGTCGCAATATTTTTCAAAGGAGGTTGTCATGGCGACATGGAATGCAGAGATCTATGGCTTTGCTATATTTGGCACATTCACAAACAACCCTGGTCGTAACTACCTACGTGGTCCTGATAAGGAAAAATTGAGGCAGAAGCGTGGTCGGCGCAAGACACGGCGTATTAGAAATGATATGGATGAGTCAGAGACGGGAAGACTGGAGGACAGATGTACAAAATGTGATGGGACCGGACATACCTACAAGAAGTGCACCGGTAGGAAGACAACAGAGGAAGCAGCTAAAGCAGGCCCTTCCGGAAATCCACAAGATGGTCGTCGTCCTCGTGCACGTCGTGGAGTAGCAAGGATGGATGGAAGAGCTCATTGAAGCATTATTGTTCTTTACCCTAGGTCGATCCATCATGTTGTATGTGAAGTAACGTCTGTAATGCATTTCGTGTTGTGTAAACTATGTCATGCGAACTAAGTTATTATGGACATTGTATTTCCTGTTGTAATGTATTGTGAGACCTTGAGTTGTAAATAGTACCAATGCACGTGCGCCACGCACGTGTCCGAACAAATAACATCACATGGCAGGACCATAAGCATATTAGTTTGTCCGAGTGGAAAATTAGCTCATTATGTTGTCTAGTGTATATAGATAATTTGTTCAAAGCCCGACAACTTGAAATTACTGTTAACTGATCGAGAACACCAAAATTCATTTTGCAAAACACCTAAAAAATTCATATTTATTCAGGATTATGAATTATGTGTCTGAAAATCTCAAAACATTATTTAAGATGTAACATATGATATACTGAATATATAAAATTCTAGGACGCAAGACAAATCCAGAGAACTCATTATTTTGTTCTGCTGATAGACATACATGGAGTGTTCTTGTATACAAAGCCAAAATAATAAATTGCAAGAAATAAAATTGGAGCAGCACGGATTTAAATAACTTGTATACAGGACTAAAATAATAACCCTAGACAGCGGGTTCTAAGATTTGTAACAGTAGACAGTGGAGTGGGTTCTCCATTATTTAAATCCGGATCTGTATCAAAATACTATTTACATGAGAAATCTTTGAATTAATCAGGTACACTGACCACAATGAATTAGAAAACAATTTAGATACTGTGTGCCCCAAGAGTTGATTTTTCCTTAATCCCCGAATCGTCCACCCCGATGTTACAGATTCCCAATTTAGGATCCTTAACACCAGATAGCGATGTGGGACCTAAAATGAACATGGGATCAAACATGAAACTTGAAATCAGACTGAACAAAAAAAATACTGATGGACCATACGAACAGCAAAGAAACATCTCAATATATTATCCCATTCGCTATTTTACTATAAATGAAAGGCATCATGGATTTATATGAATATATTTGTGGACAGCTCTTTTATTTGCACGCGATGTGGGTTCATTTTGAAACTCTTCATTTTTGGTTTCCAAGGATATGACGTCTCCAAATCCTGGATTAATGAAACAAGCAAATATTATCATCCACAGGTATCAATTGTTTTTTATAATCAAATAATCTAACAGTAAGCACCAGGTAGTACCACGTTTCCTCGATCTTTGTATTGTTCGACTGGATCCTAGCAAAGGATTAGGCTGCAAATCTGTCTTCTTGATCCGATGAATGCTTAGATTGATATTTTGCTCTACCATGTATTTGTGTAAGGCTACAACAGGATGAAACACAAGGAGATATCCGACAGATTGTAATGGTTAAGAAATCAAAAACTTTTAAGTAGTGACCATCTTCTTCACCAGCAATCATCGTTACAAGAAACTAATAGAGCTGACATCGGGCCGGAGAAGTCAAGAAAATACATAGAAATTAAGACTGACCGGCAATTAACTTATAGAGGTTCTGAGATTCATTTTATATAGAAATTAACAAGAATGAAATCTAGGAATGCTCCTGTTGCAAAAAAGGGCCGGAAACAGAGGAGCACTAATGCATAATCAATTACCTACGCACCTTTTTTTTCTTCCGCTTTCCCTAAACAGTTGAGTGCTTCTCTTCTCCCTCTAGAACCCTTGCCCCCGTGCACAAGAGCTCGCCAAACGACGGAGGCCAGAATCTGAAAACAAGACCTGACCTCGCCAAGACGACGAGAGGGACGCGCACTCGCACTCGTGTGAGGTCGACGCAGGGCAGGAAGACAGAGGCGACCTCGCCGACTCGCACGATCGATGAAGACGAACTTATATCCGATGTGGCCGTTTGCGGCAGGCGAAGGAGAAGTCGGAAATGGCGGTACGAGGCAGAGACGGCGGCGAAGGAAGGCGAATTGACATCCTCTATTGCGTATGCAGCTAATTAGGAAACGTATGCAGCTAATAAGGAAATAAACTACCAATGGAAAGGCAGGTTTAATTTTGGAATCAAACTGAACAAAAAAAAAATAGAAACGTATGCGTATGCAGCTAGTTAGGAAATGTATGCAGCTAATTAGGAAATAAACTACTAATGGAAAGGCAGGTTTAATTTTGGAATCAAACTAAACACAGAAAAAAAATAGAAAGGCAAGAGTGGGTAATGCGGGTGGGTATACTTTTTCCCAGGTGAAAAACAACAAGCCAATGTCACACTTTCTCAATTGGAATTGTCCCAGTGTTACACATTGTAACGCCCGCGTGGCAGGTGGGACGTCTACAGCAAGATCGGACGGTTCTCCGGTGGGGTTCGATTTAGATCAACGACTGATACACAAGTTGGGTAGGATCTGGCAGGTCAAAAATATTTTTCTCCAAACTGGTTCTTTATTGGTTTAGATGCGACTAGATTCCTATTATGTGTATGTTATTTGCTGATTTTACAAGCAACGTGTATAGGTATGGCGACAGGGGGTGGAGCTGAGTTCGAGTTACTGGACACCAATTTGGACCGTCGGCACCGGTCCTACTTGAGTGCTGTTACTGCAGACGAGCTGCCTGTTCTACACCCGAGGATACCTCTGGAGTTGTTGCGGTTAGACGATCGATGGATTCCGAGGTATGCATCATTATGTGTTCAATTTTTTGTTTATTTGTTTCAAATTTTTGTCGGAAACTAATCACTTTAACTTTTGCAGGTTACGGGCAGCTGGACTCCTACCACTTTGTAGGCTTGTTGAGGCCACCGGGCCTGACGAGCAGGCCGATCCTGCCAGACGGTTTTCCTACAACCGTTCTCTGCTAGCTGCACTAGTGGACCGCTGGAGACCTGAGACTCACACCTTCCACTTTCCTTGTGGGGAGATGGCACCGACACTTGAGGATGTGTCGTTCTTGCTTGGAGTACGCACTGCTAGTCAGGCGATCTCCTCTCCCGACGTGCCAGACACTTGGCGGCACGACCTTCTTGTCCGCTTCGAGGGTATCGTTCGTGCACTAGGTGCTCCACCGTACCGGACTATTCCTGGTGACCAGCACCACGGGCCAACGAAGAAGTGGCTACTACAGTTTCAGGTAAAGTGATTCGTCATGTCGTACATTTCATTTACATATTCAATTTCCGATACCTATAGGTAACATTTGTTTTTGTGTCGTGACATGCAGGCGGACTACATTCACCCGGACGCAGATGAGGCCACTGTGTCGAGGCACTTGGAGGCGTACCTCCTTTGGTTGTTTGGTTGGATCATGTTCACAAGTTCACACGGGAACTCTGTGGGCAAGCGGCTGATCCACTTTGCTCGTGAGATTGCGGACGCACCGCTTGATGCTGTTCCCCAGTACAGTTGGGCTTCTGCTATCTTGGCAGTGACGTACCGAGGCCTTTGTGACGCTTGCACAAAGGCGGACCCCAACGTCATCCTCGCTGGTTGCCCATTGCTCCTCCAGATGTGGGCATACGAGCGATTCAGTATCGGACGTCCACACATGGACCTGTCGACATACCCAGCTCGTGCTCGAGTACGTTTGGGAGTTTGACAGGATTCGAGGAGACGAGGACGTGCGCTGGACACCTTACAACCCAGAGGACGTTGCTGCTCGAGCACGAGCTGGGTTGTCGACGTTTTGCACGCTCGACAACGAGTACTGGCTTACGCGGAAAGCCCTCATCTTCGACATCTTCGTTGAGGAGTACTCACCTCACCGGGTGATGCGCCAGTTCGGTCGTCACCAAACGTTCCCGTTGACGGTTCCTCGTGTTGTTACGCCGTCAGCTCACTCGTAAGTTATTCAACTACATCTACTAAATCTATGAAACATTTATTTTTTTCTGTCTAATTCCACTCTTTATGTAGTTACACGCGGAAGGGGCAGGCGGCAGGCACCAGTTGGTGGACACGTATGGAGCCGTGGGTGGTACAGTGGGGTCAGGCGTTGGAGGACGTCATACAGGAGACGAGGCCGTTCACCTCCGAGGCTTACGAGGAGTACCTACGTTGGTACATCCCTCGCACACGGACCAGGGTCACGCACACACCCACGGTGCGACAAAGCCACACCCCGACCTTGAGAGACACGTACCCGACCTACAGGGACCAGGCCTCGTCGCTGGCGGTACGATCCTTACTAACTTATTTTTTTGCAATCATTTTCTGTTATGTCAATACTCATTTTAAACTCGATGTCCTCTTAATAGATTGATCTAGCACAGCGGATCGCCGTGGAGTCGGGATCAGTTCTACAGCGCATGAGGCAGGGCATTCAGCTTACCGGACAGGAGATCTCCCTTGCGATGAAGAGGATCTACGACACCGCCACAGACATCGTCAAGCTCAACTCTTGCACTTCCTGTTGTCGGCATACCGATGCCGTCCCGCACCCTTCTCAGTCAGCACCCAGGGCTGAGCGACCTATGTTTCAGCATCCGGCCTACACTCCTAGGACTGCAGCACCACCTCCTCCTCCTCCGGTGTTCACAACAGGTCAAACCCTATATTATTTCGTTCAAATGATTATTTCTACAAAACAATCATGTTTTCCTTACTGACATGTATAATTCATTATGAGCAGGTACAAACTATAGTGGTTGGCGACCAACTGACGACGTTGGAGGCTCGTCTTCGCAGGTGCCACGCATGGCTCTAGGTAAGGTCTACTACTAAGTTCTCCTCATAGTATAAATTATTGTTAGCTTTTGCATAACAATTTTCTTCTTATAGGGTCTGAGATGGATGACTACGACTACGATGACGAGGAGGTATCCGGACACTCTGAGCGTTATGGCCGACGATTTCTGACGCCTTTCGACCTGGACGCGTACATGGCTGAGGGGCAGCAGGACACACTTCGTTCTTCACAGTTAGGTGGCGCACCACCAATGACATAGTCTTCGCAGCAGTACTACGACACACCAGCGCTTGCTGGAGGTCGACCCACACGTCAGGTGGTTCCTCCTTCGCCATTGACGTACTCAGCCGGTCACGTGAGAGCGGGTCGCAAGGCACCTAAGCCTGGCACTGTTAGGGGTGTGCCCCCTAAGCGTGGCAGGCATTAGCTATCTCTTGTATCATTCGTGTGTGACATGGTTTTTATTTTGTATGATATGTACTCATGCACGATGTTTTATCAGTTTCCATGTTTGCTATTGTTAAGTTATGCCACAACGATCGAAAAACAAAAATTATGGAACAAAAAAAATCGGAAATATGTTTTTTTGGCCTTGTCGCCCGTTGCAGGGGCGACTGAACCTTGTCGCCCGTTGCAGAGGCGACATGATTAATTGACCGCCTCACGGGCGATTAAGACATTGTATCGCCCATTGGAAGGGCGACAAGTCCTAATCGCCCTTGCTTCAGGCGACTAGAAGACTACTTCTGTAATTTTCGAAAACGTGTGGTTATTAATAAAAATATAATAAAAAAATCGATTAAAAATAAAAAAAATTGCCATGTACTCCTATTATTGCATTTATACACTGCTTCATTAGGCCCAAAGTAAGCCTAATATTGGATGTGTAAACGAAGCAGCACCAGTTGAGACAATTTAACTACTACAGACAGCTACGTTAATTAAATACCTTCTATTTTCTTTGCGAAAGCTTTTTCGTTTAAAGCATATACTGCGAACCTTCCATGTTCCAAAGACGACATTCAAATATTATATTGTGGCATCCATGAGCAGCGCATGGCCCAAGAAAAACTACCAAAAACCCGCGTTAGCTGAAGAAAGATGATCCGCGTTATTCCGCACACACTGATCACGCTTCCCCCCTCGGTGGCAGCGTGCCAATCTCACCCACCCCCGGGACCATGTGTGCAGAGGCACATTGGCCAGGCCTCTTTCCCGCCCTGAACATTTTTTTTCGTGGCTCGTGATAGGTGCTGAGCCTAATTTAATTGCACCATCCCGCCTATAAATTAATACACAAGCCACACTACACACTCGCTGTGAGCCGCCTAGCTAGTCCTTGAGCTCGCTTCTCAACCTGCAACAAGGGATAAGCCTCCGTGAGCTAGCGTTCCACCGGCAAGCTTGGAGGTCCCGGGGATTCCATCATGATGGGTCCAGTTGCGATCGCCGTCCTCCTTGTCGCTGTAATGGCGCCGCGCTCGTCAGCTGAACTGCCACAGCTGGAGCATCCGCCCAAGGAGGATGGGCTGCTGACCGTGCTCGCCGTCGGCGACTGGGGGCGGCGCGGGCAGTTCAACCAGACCTTGGTTGCCAAGCAGGTATGAACGCTTCGCTTCAAGATCTTGAGTTCTTGACCACAGCTATGAATGCTACCGTTGATCAATATTGAGTATCTATCTATCTTGTATGAACTTCACCAAGGAAGAGCTGACCCTGAGTGTGGGTCTAGGCCCCCACGCGGAATTTTAAAACCATAGATAATCTACCAAATACCACCACTTTAGGATCACTCTTTCTGTTGGTTTATTTATTTTTATTTGTTTTGGTTTTTGTTGTGTCCTTACCTTGTAGTCCATGTGACTGACGCGTAAACAAATATGGTAGTAATAATACATTTTTCAGAATTAGTGAATGCTCAATCACAAGATTGATCTGCTTGCGTTTGACCGGAACTCATGATTGATGTGTAATATGCGCATCTGTTTGCAGATGGGAATAACTGGGGAGAAGATGGACATCGACTTCGTTGTCAACGTTGGCGACAACTTCTACGATAACGGACTCACCGGAGTCGACGACAAGGCTTTCGAGGAGTCCTTCACCGATATCTACACTGCCGAGAGCCTCCAAAAGCCTTGGTACACAAGTAATGAAATGTTCTCTCCCATCTTCAAGTCCAGATTCTTGTCTAAATTACACTGCCGTGGCCAGTCACATGTACTGAACAACAAATTGCACCTCTGCATCATGTAGTTCTTGGCAACCATGACTACAGAGGTGATGCACTTGCACAGCTAAGTCCCATACTTCGCAAACTTGACACTCGGTGGATCTGCATGAAATCCTTCGTTGTCAACGCAGGTAAGTCCATGAAAGTGTTCGCCATGTATGTCCAAAATCGTGAACTCAACACCTCTTCAGTACTCTTTATTTTCTTCTCAACATTGGCCCTTTTTTCGCCTGAAAGCTTAAACTTCAGCCTTCAAGGTGAAGCTGATTGAGGGCATACGATAATTTTGCTTTCTTACTGCATAAACATTAAAGATGTATGCTTTTATTTATCATTGTGAACTTTTCCATTCAAAAAAACAAAGATGTCGCGGATTTCTTCTTTGTGGACACGACACCCTTCGTACTAAGCTACTGGAACAACCCTAAGAACAACACTTATGACTGGAGAGGCGTAGCTCCACGTGAGAAGTACATCACCAACGTCCTCAAGGTAGAACAACAAAAGCACTCTCTATTTTCTTGGAAACTACAGTGATTGACACACAGTCAAACACGGTCTTTCTGAATAATTAACTCCATAAACATGATTTCATCTGAAACTCTGAAAATTGGCAGGATGTGGATAAAGCCCTGAAGCAATCCACGGCGGCGTGGAAGATTGTCGTTGGCCACCATGCCATTCGGAGTGTTAGTGAGCACGGCGACACGCAGGAGCTCATACAGCAGCTTCTCCCTATCCTCCAGGTATGTTTATGGCATAACATGTAATCTTTTATTTTTTGGGTATGTATATATCTTCTTGCTGATTGTTTTGTCTGTCATATATTGCTCTTATCGAGCTAATTCTTTTATTTTTGCATGGCAAAAAATGTACGCAGGCCAATGGGGTTGACCTCTACATCAACGGCCATGACCATTGCCTGGAGCACATCAGCAGCAGGGACAGGTAAACCATCCAGAGCTGAAACCTTTGTTACAAGTTTTCACATTCCTTCCTCGGATTCAAACAAACCTTATAAACTGTTGCAGTCCACTTCAATACCTTACGAGTGGTGCCGGGTCCAAGGCGTGGCGCGGGATCTTCACGCCTAACTCTGACAAGCTGGAGTTCTTCTACGACGGGCAGGGGTTCATGTCGCTGCAGCTGTCAATGGCGGAGGTGCACCTTGCATTCTACGACGTTGGCGGTAATGTCCTGTACAGCTGGAGCCACACCAAGCCGGTGCCCTACTAAAGCTGCAGTGCCCTAATATCTGCATGGATTGCTGCGGGTCGATAGATTGGTCAGGCACACAAGTTTTTGTTTTTTTTAAAAAAAAGGTTTCGTGTTGATTCGGCCATTAAACATGGAACAACCATTGTTGTGTGAGCAAAAATTGTGCTGGTGCGTGGATGAGATAATTATATGTTTCTAATAAATAAACATGTTTGGCATGTTTTGATCCTTGTACGACTGTCCAAATTAAAATCAGTACTTCAATTTTGGTTGCATGGTCATGAATACGGCAACACGCAGGAGCTCCTTCTGCAGCTTCTCATGTGCATTAAAGTAGACAGTTCTTGTTGCTTGTCGGGCCATGAGCAACGCATCCATGGCCCAAGAAATGCAAAAGAAACCATCTGAAAAAGAGAAAAGTGGTTCCCAAAATTTTCATTTCCAGCATGTGCCCCCATGAGATGGGACCATTTGCATTTGGGTAGATAACAATCCTAGTTTTAACACCTCCTTCTGCTGATAAATACACGTCATCCACACTGCAGCCTTCCTCTGGAGCCATTGCCCTCTCCTAGTCCCTCCACCTGCAATCGGAGCCAGCCATGGTGAGAGGGGTCACCCCTGGTTTGGTCATGGCTGCTCAGGTTGCTCTTCTCCTGCTCTCCGTCGTTGGTGTGGCGGCAGAGATGCCGTGGCTGGAGCACTCGCCCAAGGCAGACGGGTCACTCACCGTGCTCGCCGTCGGCGATTGGGGCCGGCGCGGGCAGTACAACCAGAGCCTTGTTGCCGACCAGGTATATATGTTTGCCCAGTGCACTTGCCCATGTCAATAATATCATGTTCATGACCACTGTCAACGCCTTATCGTTGATTCACACCGCCATCTTCACACTACCGTTTTCTTCTTTGGTATCATATTTGATTGCCAACATTTTTATAGAATTTACAATAAAGTACTATTTAAAGTATAATTACATGTGGATTAATCTAAGAAATCTACTAGCCTCATGCACAATGGCTGTTTAGATTTTCAGTACACCACCAGATTTCTGTTCAGCTTTGTTGTCCTAACGCTCATGTACGTAGCCTTGACTGGAGGGGGTAATCTATAGCTTATCTCCATTGATACCACTTTATTGTAGCTACAATCCATTTGGCACTTCGTCGTATATGTGAACCTTTTCATCCTTTTATATCATCTGCGCTGGAGATGTTCTTTGTCATGGGAATAAAGTAACAATAAACCACATGCCTGAGAATATTTGGACGACGAGCTTGAACACTGCGGAGCTACCTTGGTGCACGGGTGTGCACATGCACGGCCAATATTTTTTGAGATAAAAAATCGATTTTCAATAGGTGTAATATAAAAATATATTAGTACTTGATCATATTATGTTAGGTTAGGCTCAAATAATTGATACAGTTCATGATATTGTTGTGCTTCTGAACTATTTTACACAAAGAGAGCAGTTTGTACTACTTTTTTATTTTATTGATCTTTGGTGCACACCCAATCTCAAAATCCTGCCTCCGCCACACTGCTGTAAAGTGCATTGGCGATATTTTTTATAATAATTAATTAACTCGCCAATAAAATGGCGAAATCATACATGGCCCATGCATGTGTCATTTGTGCGCCACATGTGACGATGCATAATGCATATCGTTGGCTACGTAGTTATGACTCATGCTACAGAGATCAACATCGTCGCTCATCACACGATATAGCACATGTTTGTTGCTCCAAAAGGTTATAATAAGCAGCCAAAAAATGCTTGTTGTGACTGGATGCTTAGTGTTTTCGTCTGTGGTGGCCTCTCCCAACTGATTTGGCGGAATATCCAATTATGATGTTTTCACCTGGCTAGAATATTCCGCCACGTCTTGGCTCCCATAGTTATGCGACAGCAAAACTCTCTCTCTCTCTCTCTCTCTCTCTCTCTCTCTCTCTCTCTCTCTCTCACACACACACACACACACACACACACACACACACCAAGTGAGCAAATCTGGTACACAAATTATAAGCCACATTCAACCATACATACATATACGTCTCAAATATGTTCCCACCATGCCCTCATGGTGTAATATAATGTAAGAGATGCTGAAATCTAAATATGCTAGTGATGATTCTTACAATACTTCGAGTAACTAAATAAAGTACCATTGAATTGGCCCAGTCAGTTGATTGGCTAACTGGACAAGACTAGACTCATGATAAATTAAATGGGCAACCTATGCATAATTTTTTCTGCAGATGGGAATAATAGGGGAGAAACTCAACATCGATTTTGTCATCAATGTCGGCGACAACTTCTACAAGAATGGCCTCACCGGCGTTGACGACAAGGCCTTTGAGGAGTCGTTCACCAATATCTACATTGCCAAGAGCCTCCAGAAGCCTTGGTACACAAGTAATACAATGTCACTCACACCTCGATGAGTTACTGTTGTCCAAATTCATGTGCAAATTAATCATACAGAGCGTCGTTGCTATGCCCAACAGAAGTCTAATTTTGCTTCTGATAACTGACATGCAGTTCCTGGCAACCATGACTACCGAGGCGACGCGCTTGCGCAGCTAAGCCCTGTCCTTCGCAACCTTGAAAGCCGCTGGATCTGCATGAAGTCCTTCGTTGTTAGTGCAGGTGAGCTAGAGGGCGTGGCACCTCTGCACACATAAGTTACTTAATTTCACATTAATCATATAGGCCAAAGTCCACAGTCCATACACGTAAGTGTTGCTCTGAAACATCTTGACGAATTTACAAAAAGATTGCTTTGTTAACATTTCGTTTTCTCTAAGCAAATTAAAGACATTGTGGACTTCTTCTTCATCGACACAACGCCCTTCGTCCTCAAGTACTGGACCAACCCTAAGAAAAGCACGTATGACTGGAGAGGGGTGGCTCCTCGTGAGAACTACATTGCAAACGTTGTAAAGGTACATAAAACTTATCGTAACAATACGCACCAACAACACTATTTTTGTCCTTTTCGATAAATGGATCATCCTGCGTGTTTGTCTGAATTCCAAAGGATTTGGACGCTGCCTTGAAGCGGTCGAAGGCGCCGTGGAAGGTAGTCATCGGCCACCACGCCATCAGGAGTGTAAGTGAGCACGGTGACACGCAGGTGTTAGATTGATCTTCTTGCCCCCCAAGGCCCAACGGCCTTTGGGCTTGATCACGCCCTGATCGGGGGCGTCCAGCACGTTTCCTGGCTGGTGGGCCCCTGTCGCGCTGCGCGTATAAAGAGAGAGGTGGGGGCCGGGACGCGCGGGACTGGTGGGTCGTCGACGACCATGGGTCGCGGCAGCGCCGCCACAGATTCCTCTCGCTCTCTCTCGCGTGGTCGGGGACGAAGAGAGGCAGAAATGAGCTAGGGTTTAGGTTGCTTTCGATTTTTGCGCGGTTTTATTCCGAGTAGAATCACTGTGAGCCGTTCATCTCATCCGATGGTCCAGATGGAGGCGGGGGTGAGACAACCCGTCGCCAGGCCGGGCCGGCCCAATAAGCAGCACTTTCACGTGGGCTGCACTGTTTTTTGTTTTCCTTTTTTCCAGAGAATTTTAGCGCAGCTGGGCCGGGCCGCAAAGGCCCACGGGGCGCGGTATGGGACGCGTTCCCGGGCCAGGCCGCATTCGAAATTTCCGTTTTGCGAGCCGAAATAGAATTTTTCAACAGAATCTATTTTGTATTAGTTTAAACTTTTCCAGAAGCAGAATTTGACTGAAATTTGATAGATTTTGTCTCTGTTTAAATTTGAACCAACGAGATAATTTTTTCAGAGACTAGAAAATTGTGTTTATGCTTCTGTTTAAGTTTTTACTACAGAGATTTAATGCTTCCGCTGCATAGATAATATAGATTTATTTGAATGATGCCTTGTTTTTTAAATTCGAACCAACGGGAGAATTTAAATTTCAAGTCATAGATTTATTTCAGATTCAGTTGTAGTGTTGTTATTTTCTGACCAACGTTGATTATAGCAATATTATGACTTTATAGAGGTTTTTCATGCATTATTTCTTTTTCTGCCCAACGGTGATGAAGATTTTAATGCAAAAAGTACTACATGTTATCATATTTAAATGTTCTTACTCATTTTGGATTATTTTCAGGAGGGTTATCCATGATCATGTCCATCAAGGATATCCCGATACTGAAAGGAGAGAACTACGGTGAATGCTACAAGAAGCTGGACTTGTTCTTCACCGTGAATGACATGGACTGGATTCTCACTACACCAGTTCCTGCTGCTCCTGAGCAGCCAGAAAGAGGAGATACAGAGACAGATGCTGATTGGTCAGCCAGACAGCTTGCCTACAAGGCAAGTAAAGACAAGTATGATGTTGATCATGCCAGATGGTTCTCAGCCAACAAGAAATGTTTGGCTGTGGTAAAGAACACAATAGAGGCCTCCATTATGGGGTCAATCACAGATTGTCCCACTGTCATAGAGTACCTTGAGAAGATAAAGGGTCAGTATACTGGCTCTTCAAAGACTTATGCTACCCAGTTGATAAAACAGCTGGTAACAGAGAGGTACACAGGTGGCGGGATAAGAGAGCACATACATCGCATGGTGAGCATAAACAATAAGCTTAAACCAATGGACCTTGCTTTCAAGGATGATCACATTGTCCATTTGATTTTTACTTCATTGCCAAAGACCTTTGACACCTTCATTGTTGGGTACAACATGTCCCCAGAGAAATGGGACATAGAGAAGGCCATTGCAATGTGTGTGCAAGAAGAGGAAAGATTGCCCCCGAATTCCATTAGCTATGTGAAGAACAAGAATGGGAATCCTTCCTCCTCCTCCTCTAAGGGAAAAGGTCCTCAGCAGTTTCAGGCAAAAGGTCCTCAGCAGTTTCAGGCAAGAGGTCCTCAGCCTTTCCAGGGACAGTCCTCCCAGCAGCATAGACCTAAAGAAGGATAATTTACTGTGGGAAAAGACCAATGCATGCATTGCTTGGGTATGGGACACTACAAGAAAGATTGTCCCAAGTACTTAAAGATGATTATGGAAAAGAGAGGTGAGAACATTATTTCATTTGTAAATGAATCCCTGTATATAGATTATTCGAAATCTACTTGGTGGATTGACTCAGGAGCAACTATTCATGTTGCAAACTCTTTACAGGGATTCCGTTCGACGAGAGCCACTCAAAGAAGCGAAAGACAAATTAAAGTCGCCAACGGAGTCGAGGCAGATGTCGAAGCAGTTGGAGATCTTCTCTTAGAGCTTGACACCGGCTTTGATTTGTTTCTTAGAGATGTCTTTTATGTACTGACTTTGCAGAGAAATTTAATAAGTGTGTCTCGTCTAGATGATGATGGATTTGATTGTCATTTTGGTAATTCCAGATGTGTAATAGAGATTAATAATAGAGTTGCTACTATTTCTTTTAAGAGAAATGATCTTTATTTGTTATCGCTGCGTGAAAGTGTGAATTCCGTATGTGATGTGAATGCAACCATATCCTCATCAACAGATAATAATAGAAAACGAAAGAGAAAAGATAACGAATCGTCGAAATTGTGGCATTGTCGCTTGGGCCACATTTCGAGGGGGAGAATAGAAAGACTCGTTAAAAATGATATTCTTCCCGCGCTAGAATTTTCAGACTTAGAACAATGCATTGATTGCATAAAAGAAAAATATGTAAAGAAAATAAAGAAAGGAGCTGTTAGGAGCACGGGTGTTTTAGACATAATTCACACCGACATCTGTGGTCCATTTTCAGTAAAGAGTATAGATGGCTATGATTCATTCATAACATTCACAAATGATTATTCCTGCTATGGATATATTTATCCTATCAAAGAAAGATCAGAAGCGCTAGATAAATTCAATATATTTAAGGCTGAAGTTGAAAATCAGCACAGTTTAAAGATAAAAGTAGTCAGGTCCGATCGTGGAGGGGAATACTACGGTCGACATACCCCATATGGCCAAGTTCCAGGACCTTTTGCAAGGTTCCTACAGGAACACGGTATAGTAGCCCAGTATTCAATGCCGGGCGAGCCTCAGCAAAATGGAGTGGCAGAAAGACGCAACCGTACCCTAATGGATATGGTGCGCAATATGATCAGTTATTCGACACTGCCAGTGAGTTTGTGGATGGAGGCGTTAAAAACCGCCATTCATATTCTCAACAGAGTACCCAGTAAATCGATGCCCAAAACACCGTATGAGTTGTGGACAGGAAGAGTACCCTCATTAGCACACCTACGGGTCTGGGGGAGTCCTTCTGAGGCAAAAATATTCAACCCGAATATTGGGAAGTTAGATCCCAAAACAGAGACTTGCCATTTTATTGGCTATCCAGAAAAGTCAAAAGGATATCGATTCTACTGTCCAGATAGATATACAAAGTTTATAGAAACAAGACACGCTACCTTCCTAGAAGAACAAATGGTTCGGGGGAGCGTGGCAGTTCGAGAGATTGATCTTGAGGAGAAGCGGGTGTATGCGCCCAATCCAGTGATTCAAGAACATTTCTTCTCACTGCCCGTTGTGGCTGCACCGACAGTGCGAGACACTGTGATGTCAGCCCCTGTGGTGGTTCCTCCTGTGGCAACGAATGAAAATGTGGAACCTGTCCCTCAGGATCCTATATAGCCCATTGCTGCAGAACAAGGGGAGCCGCTACAACCTCCAATAGAAAATGCTCCAGATGTAGAGGTACAACCTCCGATATAAAATGAGCAAAATGTAGAGGCCCCTAGAAGGTCTCAAAGAGCAAAGAGGTCGGCTATTTCCAGTGATTATGAAGTATATAACACTGAGAGTTGTCAAGAATATCAAATGGAGGATGACCCTACCTCATTTGAAGAAGCCATGAGAAGCGAGCATTCGTCTAAGTGGTTAGCAGCCATGGAAGATGAAATGAGATCGATGAGTACCAACGATGTTTGGGACTTAGTAGAAATTCCTGAAGGAGTCAAACCAGTAGGCTGTAAATGGGTCTACAAAACAAAATATGACTCACAAGGGAATATAGAAAAGTTCAAAGCGCGACTTGTGGCAAAAGGCTATACGCAAAAAGAGGGAATTGATTATCATGAGACCTTTTCTCCAGTCTCATGTAAAGATTCCTTCAGAGTCATTATGGCCCTTGTGGCTCATTTTGATCTAGAATTGCATCAAATGGATGTAAAGACGGCGTTCCTAAATGGGGATGTAGATAAAGAATTTTACATGGCACAACCAAAAGGTTTTGTTGTGGAAGGAAAGGAAAAGATGGGATGCCGCCTAAAGAAATCGATTTATGGGTTAAAGCAAGCTTCAAGAATGTGGTTCTTGAAGTTCGACAGTACGATTAAAAGTTTCGGGTTTGAACAGAATGTGGAGGACGATTACGTTTATGCAAAGTTCAACAATGGAAAGTATATCTTCCTAATCATGTATGTGGATGATATACTGCTTGCAAGCAGTGACGTCAGTCTACTATTAGAAACAAAGAAATTCTTGTCCTCACAATTCGAAATGAAAGATCTTGGTGAAGCGAAATTCGTCTTAGGAATTGAAATTCACCGAGACAGATCAAAAGGGGTATTTGGACTATCACAAAAGACATACATAGAAAAGGTCCTGAAGAAATACAATATGCACAAATGCAGTGCCTCACCTGCTCCCATAGTCAAGGGCGATAGATATGGGGACTTTCAGTGTCCAAAGAATCAATATGAAAGAGATCAAATGAAAACGGTACCATATGTTTCAGCTGTCGGAAGCTTACAGTATGCACAAGTGTGCACACGCCCTGACATTGCTTTTGTTACCGGGTTGCTTGGTAGATTCCAGAGTAATCCAGGACCAGAACATTGGAAGTTGGTAAAGAAAGTTCTGCGCTATTTGCAAGAGACAAAAGGCCTCATGTTGACATACAGAAGAACAGATTCTCTGCAAATCATAGCATATGCAGATGCTGATTTTGCAGGAGATAACAGAAAATCGACATCAGGATATGTGTTCACTCTCGCGGGAGGAGCCATATCATGGAAAAGTCGCAAACAAACCGTCACTGCAGCGTCCACAATGTATGCCGAGTTTGTTGCATGTTTTGAGGCCGAAGGGCAGGTGAACTGGCTAAAGAAGTTTATACCCGGTTTGAGAGTGGTTGACGACATCTCTAGACCACTAAAGATGTACTGCGACAATGAGCCTGCAGTAAAGTATGCTCACAACAATAGGTCAAGTGATGCTACCAAACACATTGACATAAAGTTCTATGTTGTGAAAGATAGAGTCCGAGATCAAACCATAAGTCTCGAGCACATACGTACAGAGAAGATGCTCGCGGATCCGCTAACGAAAGGCTTACGACCCAGCGTGTTCAAGGAGCACGTAGCCGGCATGGGTTTAAGGGACAGCCTATGATCTTTGGACTAAAGAGGCCCAAAAGAATAAAGAACTGTTTCAGAATGGAGGCGTATATTGTACCTGTTGATTCTATCGGCGACATATGACCGTGACGATAAGACATGCTCTATGCATTAATCTACGACGAGACAAGTGAAACAGAAAAAGAAAAGGAAAGGATAAAAGATGAGATCAAGGGGGAGATTGTTAGATTGATCTCCTTGCCCCCCCAAGGCCCAACGGCCTTTGGGCTTGATCGCGCCCTGATCGGGGGCATCCAGCACGTTTCCTGGCTGGTGGGCCCCTGTCGCGCTGCGCGTATAAAGAGAAAGGTGGGGGCCGGGGCGCACGGTACGAGGTTCACCGCGCCGCCAGTCACCCCACCTACACACCCTACCGATCTAGGGTTAGCGCAGTGAGCGACGGGAAGCCGCCACCGCCGCCGTCACCACGTGGTGGCTGGAGCTTGGACCCGGCGTGCCGGGCCAGTGTCGCTACCGCCCGGAGGGACACAGGAACCTCACCCGGGGCCGCACTTCTACCCCGACACCGACGCCCGTCGCCGTCGCGCTGCCACCGCCCGTCGTCGCCATGGCAGCGCCTGCTCCCGCCGCTACACACGAAGGTATCGACCTCTACTCCCTTTTCCCTAGCACTAGATCCACACACGAGCACCCTATTTTGTCTAGAACAGAGACTAGGACCCGCTACTCTTACACCTAGTGATTAGAGATTCAATCAGCAGGAACTCCTGCAGCATGTTCTCCCGGTGCTCAAGGTACGTTCATGGCTGCTCTCTTATGTAATAAGCTTCTCTCCTGCTTGTTCGTGACACCGAACCAAATCAGTGGTAACTTTGTGATCTGGATTTTGTCGTTTTGTCATGGTAAAAAATGTATGCAGGCCCATGGTGTTGACCTCTACATCAACGGCCATGACCACTGTCTGGAACACATCAGCAGCAGGGACAGGTCAGCCAGCTACTGTTTGGAAAATTAATACTGGATATTGTCTCCTTCTTCACTAACAGTTTACATCAGATTAATGTGTTGTCAAAAAAATATTAATATGTATTTTGCCACTTTATTGATATGCAAAATATCACATGAGATGCCATATGGAACAATGATGATAATATAAGAATGATGATCTCATATTGCAGTCCACTGCAATATCTAACAAGTGGCGGTGGGTCCAAGGCGTGGCGTGGCATCTTCACGCCCAACTCCGACAAGCTGGAGTTCTTCTACGATGGACAGGGGTTCATGTCGCTTCAGCTGACCAAGGCGGAGGTGCACCTCGCCTTCTATGACATCGCCGGTACCGTCCTTCATAGCTGGGGGCTCACCAAGCCTATGCAGTATTGAGATAGTACATTCTTGTGTTGTCCATGGGTTGATTGATTAGCTAGAGACATGCCACCTTCACTATGTAAAAAAGGCAGAAATAAGACACTACAACTCAGAGATGCGGGTTTAAAATGCGTCTTCTAAGTTAGTTTGCAGACGTGTTTACACTAGACACGTCTTCAGTGTGTTTTTTCTCACTTTAATAGCTAAAGTAGCAGACGCGTTTGGTTTGCTCCGCGTCTGCAAGTAAGAGGCCGTGCCATGGCAGACACGGCTTTACAACCCGCGTCGCCAAACCAGGATACCCGGACCCGAATTTTTGATTCGCTTCGGTTTATTCGGCCTCGCGTCCGCTGGCCCGGAGCCCCCACCCCCACCCCTATCCGCACAGCCCTCCCACTTCGCACTTGCGCCGCTCGCGTGCATGCTCCCCACCGCTCGTCGCACCCTTCACCCAAACCCTAGCCGTCCCCCACCGCGTCGTAGCAGTCGTCCCCGAGCCACGCGTCCCGGCCGCGGGTCGTCGTGGTCGCAGTCCCCGGCTGTCCCGCCCTCTCGCCGCTGCTCTCGCGAGGTCCCTTCTCGCAGCCGTCCCGGCCAGATCTAGCGGTGTCGGTGGCTGGCCCCGAAGCGGTGGTTTCACCTCCTCGTCTCCGCGTCCCCTCCCGCCAGCCGCCACCTCGTCGCACTCCACGCCGCCTTCAAGGACGCCAACGTCGTCCACCTTCGTCCTCTCCCTAGATCTGGTGGGCAGAGCTCGGCGCGGGAAGCAGCTGGTCGCGCCTCTGCTCCTTCCTCTTCGGCACATCCAGCGCGGCGCCACTACCATGCGGCCCCCACCACCTCCGCACTCCCCTCCCACCTTAGCTCCATCCCTGCGCAGATCCGTGCAGGGCGCCACGGGTTCCAGATCGACACCCATGGTGCTCAAGCTGAAGGGATTTGTGCGTGAGGTGGTGGAGGACGGCCTGAAGCTCTCGGCGTGCTCATGGTCGTTGGGGACAAGCTCCTTCATCGATTTGAGGTACGTCGCCCTACAAATCCCATCACCCATCATCCAGATCTAGCGCTAGCACCACCACCACCACCTCCTCCTCTGGTCCTCACTCTAGCCAGGCCCCTTGTATCTGTATTTGCAAACTTGCAGTAGTGTTTGTTGCAGGCAGATCTGCATGTCACCATAGCATATTGTTCTTGTTCAGTAGTGTACCATCACGTTTTGTTTCTTCAGTGCTGCGCAATAGTCTGTGCTATTTCCCATGCTTGCTATGTGTTTGACAGATTGCCTCTACGAAAGAAGTGACAGTGTCGTCCATCAACTCTCTTTTTCTCTCTCGCGAGATATGAAGTAAAATTCTAGCTACTGGCCATGTATGTTTTCTGTCAGTTCATATCTTCTGTTACATACATGATGATATTATATTTGCAGTACTATTTCAGCAAAGTGCTTCTGACTAGCTGGTGAATACAAATAGTCTGTACAGAGCACATTTTCAGTAATAATTGACTCATTGATGTCATGATGTGCTCTGAGAAGTCATGATTAGTTCTCGTGTAGCTTGGCTGCTCATGTAGACAGATGCACCTTGCAGCCATGTCATATATTTTCTTCTGTTATTTCTGTTGCATCACTTTTATTTGCTTGAACTGATTCTGTCGTGATGATTGTTGAAGGCCTAGCTATCTCAGAGCTGGACAGAGCCTGTGTGAAGAACCTTACAAGGACAGCGCCTTGATCATGCAGCTCCTGCTTGACAACTTGACCCTATGGACATCTGGCACCAATGTAAGTTTCCTTCAGCTTTCTTGGTATTTATTTTGTGCATGCATGTAGTGGTTGGCATCTGACCTTAGTTATTATCCTGCATGATTCCTATTCTTGTTCCCTGCATGCTTTCTATCCTATTCACTGTCAGTGCCTCCTCTTGCAGAGAAGGAATCTCTTGTTTGATCCTGCACTACATTTCCAAGAGTGCTCATGTTCGACAGGTACTTTATAGCTGCTCATCAATCTATCCTTTCTTGAGTATTACTGTACACTCGTCATGCCTTTAAGGATATCAACTTATATCTGTTATTATGAGAGTTACTGAGAGTTAGACATCTCCAATATAATCTCTAAACACCACTGTATCCTATCTGTTAAGTTGGTTCCCCATAATCTTACATGCGAGTGAAAGAATATTGGTAGTTGACATACAAGTTACCAAATGTCCTAATGCAAACAATATTTGCTCCCTGACTTTTCTTTTACCACCACATCATGAAGTCCTTCTGGGCCATGAAATTCCTTCATCTTGGTAGCAGCAGTAGTAATAGCAGAAATGATAAGTTGAAGCTTTGAATGCAGTTCAGTTGTTGATGGAATATTGACTGTATGCTCTTTACCACCTTTTCCACCTATAACTATCTTTTCATTGTCACAGGATATGAACTGTGAAGCAGCAGGTATTGATGTTCTAGAATCTAGGGAACATGGGAGGTAAGCTTAGATATTAGTGCTATCAGTAGAAGGTGTGGTTTGTCTTACTTGAGAATCAACTGAGGTATAGGTAGATTTAAGTAATGTCCTAATGTAAAATGCCCTGGCAGAATTCATGTAATCACTGTCAACGCCTCCTCTTTGTTTGCTTAAAGCTTCGTAGGAAAATGTGGCTTTAGAAGTGATTTGCATCTGTATATGTAAACTAGTGTGAGCATGTTAGTTCCTTTGACATAACGAGTGTATTTATGATGTATGTAATGAATACAGTATGTGTATTGCATATAAAATATTCCCTTTTTTTTTTTTAATCTATCATAGCAGACGCGTTCAAGTGATACACGTCTGCTACTGTGGCGCACAGCAGACGCGCTTTAATAATGCACGTCTGCTACTGTGGCGCATAGCAGACGCGTTTTGATCTAAACGCGTCTGCTACTGTGGAGAGTAGCAGACGCGTTTTGATCAAAACGCGTCTGCTATCTGTGTCTCTTTGCAGTCGCGCATTTTCGCGTCTGCGATTATCCATCTTCGCAGACGCTATTTCGGAGACGAAAAAAAATTTCGTCTGCGATTAGAGTTTAGCCGCGTCTGCAAGCAGCTTTTTTGGCATAGTGCTTTAAGTTTAAATTGAGCAGCGTGGTTTACCCCTGCATATGCAGATGAGAAGAAAATAATGTTATCTGTGTAATAAATCTATGTGGTACATTTCGTTCCAACGACATTCTGAGAAACTTTTTATTACGATATCTGTGGCATAGCGGGATGGCTTGCACATTTGTGAACCTAGAATCAGCCATCGAACTATAGTATTGTATTATAGTTGATGCCTCGTTAATTTTTTTGTTGTCTTATCATTCCTACCATGGCTATTTTTGGTTATTTGTTTTTGTTACAGTGGTAGAGTGTAACTTATGTACTTATTTAGGCTTTTTTGGAGTTTTGTAAGAATTCTATGGTTTAGCAAAATACTTTAGTTTGAGATGTATGGAGGTGTTAGGATGTAACAAGTTTTGCAATGCTTGAAACCATGGTATTTAGTCAAACCATTTTGGAGTTTTGAAAATTCCATTGTTGACCTCTTTCTCTTCTAAACCATGGTTCTCTTGGCACTAGTTTATAAAACCATGGTTTATTTTGGCTTTGAAAACTATTGCACCGAAACAACCCTTTATATGTCTTGGAAAACTCCAAAATGTAATGGAAATGCTGGTAATTTTAAAACATACAGTATTTGACTATTTTTTGTTAGAGTTAATTTTACAAAATCACAACTATTTCGTCTCTTGTTGCAAGGAAACATAATTTTTGTAACCAGTTTCACAAAACCACAAGTATTTGCATTAAAAGCACAACTTTTAGTTTAAGTCCCACATGTCATCTAGAAAAGAAGTGCATAGAGCAAACAGAGAATGAAAGTGGGCCTAGGACGGAAACTTGTAGTTTTGTGTAAGAAGTGACACAAATGGTTGTGATTTAGTAAAAATGGTTTCAAAAATTGTGATTTCTTACAACAAGTGATCAAATAGTTATAGTTTTGTGAAATGGCCAGAGAAATGGTCAGAATAACCCAATCTTACATTGGGACTCAAGGGCCAATCACTTGTCAAGGGCCCACCACAAGAGACTCCAGCAGACTGTAACAAACTTCATTGCTCGTGAGTCATGACAAGATCTAAAACAGGTTTGCCAACTACTTGTTGCACAGATGTATTCTTAACAGCCGCATGATGTTCACATGTAGTCTCGGATCAGACAAGCAGCATGTCACACACGTACAAATTGCACATTGTATGAAAATAACTTGCCGCCGAGGCCCAGTCTTCGTCACGCGACTGTTGTATGGTAGGATGTCACTAGCAGCTCATATAAGAGACAAGAGTGACAACTTGATCCATTCCAAATTATACGGCAGATAGGAGCATGCTTGCAGGGTGGGTGCACGAAATCGAAGGAAATCAGGGTCGTTGCCAAAACGGTGCCGTCACAGTGAGGGTATGCCTAAGCCGTTGGGATTCCTTTGGCGCATTTCGCGATTTTTGTTGATGTGTCCCATCGCATTGGACGAGCACGGTTCACGTCCGACCCTGACACATCGTGCATGGCGATGTCACCACAAGCAACTCTATTCATAGTTTTGGGTTCCCTTGCAAGCTGAGCTCCTTAAGATTATCTGATTCCAGTATTCCAACAATCATCACAAGCTAAATGTATAATATTGGTGCTATCCTGTCGCTCTGGGCTCCTGTTCTCCTGGTATGTATTTACCCAACTCATATATATTATCTGGTTAGTAATATCATCTAATTCTTCTCCTTTGATTTGAAACATGAACTATAACTCTAATATTCATTTGTGTTAGCATGAGGAAAAGAGTGTTTCTATTTCAATAATTAGACAACATCCCACACAGTCAAAATACGGATATCCCCTCGTTCACTTAAGTGGTAAGAAATGCTTTAGGTGAACATGCATGCAGCAAAAATTATGAGCATCTCCAAGAGCCTTTCTAAATCTTATTCTCTAAATTATCATTTAGAGAGTTATTTGCTTAAAAATCGCTCTCTATATCTTTTTACTCTCCAACAGCTTTTCGATACCTTGTGTGCAGTCTAGAGAGCCATCCTCGCCTTCCATCTTTGGCTAGCTAGAAATCCGGAATAGATGATATCAATATTTGAATATCCAATTGAAGAGGCTGTTGGAAGGTGTTTTTTTTTAACAAAACCTCTATTCCTGTAAATTAGGAGAGATATAAAGAGTCTCTTGGAGATGCTCTCCCAAAAAATAAACTCCTAAAAAGCTGGTTTTGGGAGCTTTCAAAAAACTATTGGAAGCAAAAAATAATCTCTTCTCCAACAGTTCCATACTTAGTTCCAAAAAAAAGAATAGTTGCCACGTCATCAATCCGAATAGAAAGCGGACAACAATAAATACGTTTTATCAAGGAAAACACGAATAGGCTCCTTTGTTTCACGCCGCCCGTCAGAGTGTGTCTAGCACATCCATCGTGGGCCACCATGCCTAACCAGATTGACGTCCGGACAACAATAAATACGTTTTATCAAGGAAAACACGAATAGGCTCCTTTGTTTCACGCCGCCCGTCAGAGTGTGTCTAGCACATCCATCGCGGGCCACCATGCCTAACCAGATTGACATCCGGAACAGCCAAAATGGATTCATTAGCAGGTGTAGAAGGTAAATGCATGATCAATTTGGTCTTGTTTTTAGTCCGAGACACGAATTTTGCGGATTTGTCTTGTGCTTGGAAAGAGAGAGAAAGGATTTTGACGAAGAAGAACCAGCAGGTTGCAGTAGAGGCTGTAGAGCCCGATGCAGCAGTGGCCACTAGCAGCATGCGGGTTTTCAATCAAGGTGCAGCCGAACGCATGTGCACGAGGGGCAAGAAAAACAAGCCGTAGCAAGCTTGGACGCAATCTCCGTCAGGGCACGGCGGCAACGCGCTCTTCAGCAGATTGCAGCTACTATCAGGAAACTGGGGGTGCCGGAGGACCCGGAGGGAGGGGTGAGGGAAGAAGAATCGCGATTGGGAGCGCGAGGGGGAGGCGGAAAAATGGTTAGCAAGCCGGCCTCGATTGGGCGTGGCGGAAATATTGGAAACGAAGTTGGGAGCTGTTGGAGAGGTTATTTCTGGCTTAGTTCCCAAAACAAGACTTTTGGCAACAAGTATTGGGAATTGTTGGAGATGCTCTTAGTGACACAACTCTATTTTGTTGAATAAGTGGCTGAAAGGTGGGGTCAAATAAAATATTCATAGTTTTGTGTTATAAGAGGCGTAAATAGTCGTAGTGTTATGAAATCGAACACAAAAAATCACAGTTTTCTGTTACTCGGGTGCATAGTTGTAAATCTTAGAGATATCTGCATTTGGAGTTCTACGAGAGACTGGTGTATATTAATCTACTCTTGCCTTTTTTTCTCCTTGTATGATTTATGATTCTTTTTTCAGTTGTATGGAGTAAAACACAAAAAGACAAATGTTGTACATTTCGCGCTATTTGGGCAGAGGCCCGGGGTCGCGGCATAGTGCAGTAGGCAGTACCGTTTCTCTCTTTTCTTTTTTTTTTTGGGTTGGGAATGGCAGTAGGCAGTGGGACTTCCTATGCATAGGGCGACCTACGGTATTCAACTTGTAGGTCAGCCCACTAGCCCATCAAATCCAGCCCACTTAAACCAATTTAGCCTACCAACTGACCATCAATATTTTTAAATAACTGTTTTAATATTTTTGTAAACCTGTATCAACATTTTTAGACAATAAAATCGACATTTTCGTCAAAAATGTTGACATAGTATCTCGAAAATGTTGACACAGTGCAAACAAAATGTTGACACAATACATTCAAAATGTTGACGAAAAATTTAAAATTCAAAAGATATTCATATTGGATCTCATTTTGTAGAATTAATTGTAATAAACACGTAGATTCAAACGAATTCGAAAACGAATTTACGGTTTAGGAGAAAATACGTTTAAAGTTTGAAATCCGTTTCTTTTTCTCTCCCTCCCCACCCGCCCCAATCAGAGTCCGACACGTGGCAGCATCTGGCCCTTCCTTCTTCCCCCGCGCGCATCACAGTCGTTCATCTGTGGAGCACGAATCTCAAACAATGGGCTATCAAACGAATCCCGTCGGACGCCCAACATATAGGTTTGGCGGTAGGCAGTACCGTGACCGAACGCCCATTATAGAGGGACCGCGTTAACGCGCGTCCGTACGCGCGATAGGGAATCGCGCGTACCACGCCGGAGACCGCCACGTGTCCGACCGGCGGTCGGAACGACGCCGGTCGGAGCGCCGTCGCCCGCCCACCGCGCGGTCTTCTTCCCCGACGAGCTCCCCCCCTCCGGCCCCGCCCACCGCCCTCCAGCCGCCCGCGGCTCCGGCGGTGCCCGCGCCGCCTCGCCGCACCGCCTCCCACCGCCGTGCCGGCCGCCGCCCCCCCCCCCCCCCCCGAACCTTTTCTTCTAAGGTCGTCGGAATGGAGCTCCTCATCGCCGGCGCCGCCCCCGACAACCCGAACCCCTAACCCCGCCGGCGCTAATCCGCCACCCGCGACGCGGCGGCGCCGCGTCGCACCGCCCGCCCACACCCCGCGCTCCGCCACCGCCTCGCCCTTGCGCTCCACCGCCGGCACTAATCCGCCACCGGCGACGCGGCCGCGCCCTCGCCGCCGCGTCGCGCCGCCCGCCATCAACCCGCGCTCCGCCGTCACCTCACCCCCGAGCTCCGCCGCCCGCCCTAATCCGCCACCGGTGACACGGCGGCGCCCTCGCCGCCGCGTCGCGCCGCCCGCACACCGCCCGCGCTCCGCCACCGTCGCCGGCCACCGCGCTCCGCCGCTGCTTGCGCGGCTCCGCCTTATCCACTCGTTAGTGGGCCGGGCCGCACCCGGACGCGCGCTAACGCGCGAGCGCGTCTGTACGCGCTATAGAGTTTCCGATTATAGAGTTCTCAATTTTGGATGGTATGGTCGGCCCATCCACATGCAAACGAGGCCGTTTGGATATTAAGCCGCCGCGCATAGAAGGACCTCTACATGGCTCGGGGCACTCAGCCCGTGTCGGCCCAACAGATGAACGCGCGCGGCTCAGCAAGGCGAGCGGGCGGCGCTGACGTCGAGCTGTGGTGAGCAGCAGATACGTGGAAGTACCGATGAGCAGTGGCGAGCAGGCGACGCTAACGAGCTGCGGTGGGTAGACGCGTCAAGGCACCGATGAGCAACGGTACTGCCTACTGCACCGTCGGGGCGCGCGGAGCAGGCGGCGAGTAGCAACGTCGAAGCGCACTCCGACGAGCGGACAGCAGCAAGCATGTATCACCTTCTTCATCCACTATGGAAACAAATAGTTATAGTTTTGTAAAATCTCGTCGGTGATGGTGAAGAGGAGGGAGACGGCGAGTCACTCACCGGGGAACAACTCATGGCGGCAAGCGGTGTTGCAATCGAAGCGGGGCGGCGCAGTGCGGCGAGGGTGCGCGGCGGGATGGCTGGGCATGAGGGCGGCTATTGCGCGTACGGACGCGCGTCCTGCGCCCGCGCTCGCCACGCGTCCGACAGCCGGTTCCAGCCTCTTCTTCTCCGTTGCCGGCCGCCGCCCCCACCCTGACGCGCCCCGCCCCACGGCCTTCATCGCCTTCACCGGCGACGTCGCCGCCCACCGCGCAAGCCCCTCCGCCGCCAGCCACCACCTCCGGCGCGCCGCTCGTCGCTAACTCGTCGCGATATGACGCCCCCGCCACCGGGTCGCGGCCGCCGCCCCCCGAGCCCTTCCTTCTATGTCCGTCGATGGAGATGGTCTCCCTACCCCTCGCCGCCGCGTCACGCCGCCAGCCCTCGGCCGGCTGCTCGCCCCGCTCGCAGCCTCTCGCTTTTGGGCCAGGATGCACAGTACGCGCGCTCGCACGTCCGCGCGTCTAGACACACGATTGACTTATCGATGTAGCAAGGAGGAAAGAATCGAGACCTCGATGGGCTGAAAGAATCGGCCCAAGCAGCACGCGGATTTTTTAAAGGAGAAAAACAAGGTTGTTTTTTTTTTGAGACAAGAAAAACAAGGTTGTTAAGTTGACATAGATAGACTCGGCCCACAATTCCGGCCCGCTGTCAATGTCAGCTCGCAAAACGGGCAAACCGTGCATCGCACGGGCACGGCACGGGAGGCGGGCAGCAAGCGATTTGCGAACGCGAGGCACCATCGTTTTGTCCCGTACCGCTGGATCAGAGCGCCTCGGCCTTGGTTAAACAACGTCGAGCAGACGGGGCTGTCGCCTACGAGGCACTCAGTAGCGGGTTCAATACCTGGTGCATGGGCCATGCACCTAGCTATTTCCTACACAAGATTAAATATATCGGCGTCCGAACCTTGTCGGTGTATGGGCTGTACACCTAGCACGTAAAACTCTTCTTGATGCTAAAGAATTGTTCGGTATGGATTGCCGATGAAGTGCGATATGCACTTACATGCGTTCCACAATTTTTTTTTTTCACTCTCTCTGGAGCCTCCTACATACACGGACTCTCTTTTTGACTCTTATATCTCTACTATCTAAAAAGGCTGACAAGGATCGTCAAACACTTTTTTCATTTTCGTCCTGCCGTTTGAATTCGTATTTGATTCGGTCAAATTGAATTGAGCTTTTGATACATGTGTTTTTCGTTTTTCTTATAGAGGTCGAGTCGCATTATTTCATAAACTGACTCGTACCCTGGTGGAAACGTGTGTTTTGGTTGCTCTGGTAGAAACGAGTTCGAATCCCTCCACCACCGTTCCAATTTAGTTTTTGGCTTCTCAGCACCTAATCGCAAGCCCTAGCCGCCACCGTCGCCGTACCTCGACTCCATGATCTTTCCTACCGAGTTCAACGCCACGATCTCTTCCGCTAAATGGTGCAATCTTCCTGCCGTGTTCGACTCCTCTAGGATCTCTCCCACAAAACGATGCACCCAAATCGCATCGTCCCTCCACGATCTCTGCTTTAAAAAGGTGCGCCCAAATTGCATACGAAACAATGTGTTCTCTCGCGTTGATGATGACGCTCGGCCGCCACGCCACTGGGCATTGGGCAATTTGGGCTCGCTCACTTTGTGAGCTCGTGCGTCAAACGGAGTTGTTAAACGTGGTGTGATCACGCCGCCAACGCCACCTGACTCGAAGAGGGAGAGAGAGAGAGAGAGAGAGATCAGAGTGGATCAAGAAACAAATTCGAGCCACCATGTGATGCGCCGTCGTCGGGGTTGACGCGGAGCATCTGCATCGCCTGCCTGCCCCTGCTGTCCATCGTTGCCGTGCAGCGATTGAGTCGTACAGCTCCTCCGTGCTGGACTCCCCGGCCGGCATGTGGGATTCCCTCTTCGAGTCAGGTGGGCCGCTCGAATTTGTTTCTTGATCCACTCTGATCTCTCTCTCTCTCTCTCTCTCTCTCTCTCTCTCTCTCTCTCTCTCTCTCTCTCTCTCTCTCTTTAGGATCACTTGATTCAGGTTGGTTTCTGACGAAGCATACTAGGTCAAGGTTAGGATCTCCGGCGAAAACATGAATGAGAAGGAAAATCAATAATTGGTTGTCGTTTCATTATTGCTTGCACTTTCTTTAAGTTAGGGGCAGTCACAGATCTCTATCTATTTTATTTTCATCTTTTCAAGACACGACATGTCTGCTTCTGAGAAGGAGATTTCAATCGCCATCATCGGCTTGCCATGTGGTGATTAGTTTGCTGGACCGGCCGGTGAGCTAGCAATACGCAGATCGAGTGACTCCAGCGTGGAATAAGCAGTTGAGTAAAAGGCATGACAAGGAAGCTACCTAGAATCGAATGTCTAACTCTGCAATCAAGATGTCATGTTAATCGGCATGCTTCATTTTTGACCCTTCTCTGTAACCTCTACATGTTTCTGCTGCTCGTCTATAAGACAAGCTCGTGTTTTACTGCCGTTTCCAGGTTAGAAGAATTCACTTTTCATTACCCTCTTCCATCCATTCCCATGTTAGAATAATCTTCATATGATTCCGTATTGTGGTGCACTTTATTCAATGGATGTCGTATGTAATTGATTTGATGTTGTAGTCGCCACATGAGGTGCTCGACTCTGGTTCCTTTCACAAGAATGATACAAGGTTTGATCCTTTTGTCGTTGCATCTATCAGAGTTGCATGCATGACACTATTCATGTGTAACTATTTTCGTGTTTGGGTGCAGACATATTGAATTGTGCTTCCTTATTTAGTGACATTTGTTTCAGTGTTAAAAAGTTGGCCAGCTCAGGTCCGTGATTCTTAGGATTACATAAGTATGTAAGAGTTTCATGAAATTTATTCCATAGAATTCATTCCACTTGATATCCACCTGCCTATCCTGGTCACCTGCCATCTTCTTTGACTCATTGTTGACGAAGACATCTACATATCTGATCGCCTACACCTGGGTGCACTGATCTTGATACAAGGTTAGTTCTTACTCTGCACCGTAGGTCGTTTCTCTTTTGCCCCTTGATAGTGGCACTGGAAGAAATAACTTCACCCCTCCAGCAACCTCTTGTCATGTAATTACATGCGAACTAGCTACAAAACATTGCACATATACTTTAAATCCTATGCATATATATACATTACCCCTCGCCCAATTTTGATATGAACACTATTTAGATGTTGTATTACCTCTCCGTCATTGTAAAGTTTTTTTAGCCCGTAGCAACGCACGGGCACATTGCTAGTATATTAAAAAACCATACTCTAATCTAATGAAGCATTCTAGGTAAGAAATGCTCGCAAGCCCATTTGTACTTTGATCGCAATACGAGCCTAGGCTTGTGTGGGCAGTTGCACAAAAATGCCATCACGTCGAACAACCCAACAACAGCTCTGTCAGGCAAGCATGACCTAAAGAGGAACAAGTCCCAATTCTCCATCCCCTATGGTTGTCAACCCGTAATAAGATGACATGGATGCCGCCCGCACGATCCGTGCACACACAAGCTCAGCTCTGCGCATCATCACTATCATTTGTAGTGATGCTGCCGTTACTTGCTTACGATTCCTCTTCGCTGCGGCCTCTGTGACGCACCGCTTAATCCTGCGCGAGTCAAGGGCTGCGCACTCCCGTTGTGGAGCTATCGATCCTCTCCGGCGGCAGACACAAGGGCTGCCTTGAACGCTCGCACGCACGGGGTTGAGCTGGACCTGCACGGCTTCAACTTTTTTCATGGGTTCGTCGCCTACAGAACGTCCCCTTCCATGTGCCCTGTCGGTCGCAGAACCACTGTGAGGTGGGGACACGGACAAGTGACTGTCACGGGCAGCGGCGCTCAGCGTATGTACACCACGCCAAGGCTCGCGCCCGGCAACACCGGGATCTTGTTCTCTGCCGCACTCGTCGCCGAGCAGCGCGGCGAGATCGAGTACTTATGATCGGTGGTGGTCTTCATGTGAGTGGTGCAGGAAAGTTTGTCAAAGACAGGGGTACTTTGTTGCCCAAGACGATGACGACAACCCTGGCTCCAGCAACGCCGCCTTCACTTGGCCGTCGTGCTGTACAGCCCGCTCATGTTCTTGCAAGCCGGAATGGCCTCCCACGCCGCCGAGCTGGACGCCACCGTCGGTCCGTCACCTTCTGGGCAGTAAAGACGTGCTTCATTCTCGTGGCCGCGCTCCTCCCAGACCACGTCGGCCAGCACCCCGGGCATGATGAATGGGGTGACGTGCGGCGTGCGTGGCGAGCATGACGTTCATTTGGCCTCGTCTACGCCGGTGTGGCGGTGGTCGCACTCATGTGTTTGTGTACACAGAGATGCCTAAAAGACATGGGTGTTCTTTTCGCCGAATCATTATAGAGGGTTTAATAGGGTTAAGAGGACTCCAACACTTAAATTCTAATGGCTCATATTGTTTTAAGATTTGTGCTTTTAGAAATAGAGAGTGTAAAGAAAGAAAATTTGTGTGTTATAGCATATCTTAACATTTGCTTTTTTTTACACGCAGTTACATCTCAATAAGAGAATACCCTTGCAGCACCGTCGGCGCATGGGCGAGAAGGCCATCTCTCAGTGCCACCGCTGGGTCTCGTGATGGAGCAGCCTCGACCTGCTTTGGTGAAGCGGGTGAATTTGCGGGTCATTCGTGTAATTGTAGAAGGGCTCAACCTGGCGGCGATCAGGCACCTGCCTCCAGCTCCCTTGCGGACAGAGCAATTGACCACCAGAACCGGAACACATGTTCCTAGCTACCGGAACAAAACTCGTCGGTGAATTTGAAGAGGGAGACGGCGGGTCACTTGATTGCGGGGGAACAACTTACCGCGGCACGAGGTGTTAATACGCGAAGCGGAGCGGCGCAGCGCGGCGAGGGGCAAGGCGGGCGCAGGGGGCGCGGCGTGGCAAGGGACCAAGGGCGCGGCGAGGCGCGCGCGGTGGAAGGCAGCGCGTCAGCGATGGCTGGGCGCGCGGGGAGGCATGTAGCAAGGAGGAAGAAGATCGTTGAGGCCTTAATGGGCTGAAAGAATCGGCCCACACAGCGCGCCGTGTCTAAGGTTTGCACGGACTCGGCCCACGATTCCGGCCTGCTGTCAGCCTTCTTTCCGGCCAGCTCGCGAAACGGAATCGAAGAAGGGGATATCGTACGCGAACGCGAGGCACCATCGTTTTGTCCCGTACTGCTGGATCAGAACGCCTCGGCCTTGGTTAAACAACGTCGACCAAACGAGGCCGTCGCCTACGAGGCACTCAGTAGCGGGTTCAATACCTGGTGCATGGGCCATGCACCTAGCTATTTCCTACACAAGAAGCATTATATCGGCATCCGAACCTTGTCGGTGTATGGGCTGTACACGTAGCACGTAAAACCCTTCTTGATGCTAAAGAATTGTTCGGTTTGGATTGCCGATTAAGTGCGATATGCGCTTACATGCGTTCCACATTTTTTTTTCCCACTCTCTGGAGCCTCCTCAATACACGATCTCTTTTTGACTCTTAATCCTACTCTTATCTACTGAAGCATTCTAGGTAAGGAATGCTCGCACGCCCATTTGTACTTTGATCGCAATACGAGCCTATGTTTGTGTGGCCAACTGCAGAAAAATGCCATCACCTCGAACAACCCCAATAACAGCTCTGTCAAGCAAGCATGAGCTAAAGAGGAACAAGTCCGGTGAGCAGGCCTCCCAGCGCAGGGAGCCCGGCCAGGTTCAATTATTCTTCTTTCTGCACTTTCTCAGTTCAATATTTGAAGATATCTACTTTTGATATTCTCTTAACACTAGTACAATAAAGGCCTGCAGTGACGCAGACTAAAAAACTTTAGTGGCGGACGCACTTCCATCAGTCACCGCAGGCTCGCGCGAGGTACTATAGCAGCTAGGAGTAGCGGACAAAATGACGTCAGCAAAGCTAGCACTCATCAGTGGCGGACATAATGCATGATGTCTGCAGCGTCAGCCACTGAAAACACATAAAAGTGGCGGACATAGTGATGTCCAGTAGGCTACTAGGGGCGGACAGGCCCATCTCGGCCCGGAGCAACCCGAAATGTTAACATCATATATAAACAGATGCTAGGTTATCCTCTTTCTCTGGACTCCTCCACGCCGCACACTGCGCCCGCGCCGCACACTGCCCCCACGCGCACACTCGCCTATCCTCTCTCTCTCTCTCTCTCTCCCATCTCCATCTTCCTCGCGCAGTCGCTCGCCTCCTCCCCTTCTCCACCGCGTGCGGCGGCCTCCCCTCCGTTTCACTGCGCGCTGCACCTCTCCCCTCCCCTTCTCCCCCGTGCACGGCGACTCAAGCCCCCGACGGATCTAGTGCGGGATGGCGCGGCGGCTGTGTGAGCGGCCTCCCTTTCCCCCTTCTTCCCCGCACACGGCGACTCGAGCTCCCAGCGGATCTGGTGCGGGCGGCGCGGCCCCGCCATCCCTCCCCTTCTTCCCCGCGCACAGTGACTCGAGCTCCCGGTGGATCTGGTGTGCGGGCGGCGCGGCGGCTATGCGAGCCGCCATCCCTCCCCTTCTTCCCCTGCACGGCGACAATGACTACTGGAGGTGGCGGCGCGGCGACGACTCCCGAAGGTTGCTGTGACGGCAGCTCCTCGTGCCGCGCCTCCCCTACCCTTCTCCCCCATGCACATCAAGGCGGATCCGTCACTGCCTCCCCTCCTCTCTTCCCACGGTGAGGCGGCTCTGGGGTAGCACAGCGAGGCGACGGCGGATCGACGACGCGCTAGGGTTCCGGTGGCGGATCTGGCGGCTGCGGCGGATCGACAACGCGATGGGGTTCTGGTGGCTGCTAGGGTTGTGGCGGGCCGATCCGGGCCTGCCACGGCCCAGGTGTCCTTTTTTTTATTCTTTGTTGTGCCTTGCAGTGGCAGACGGAGGTGTCCGTCACTGCTATTTTCTTTTTCCAGTGGCGCAAGTGCAATGGCGGGCGCTTTGTCCGCCACCATTTGCTGTAAACGCCCGTCACTTAAGGACCTAATTGTACTAGTGTAAAGAAATGAGGTGGAGCTCAGTACTATATTTTCTTAGCAAACCAACGGTTCAATCGGGTTTGAAAACGGCCTCATAGATTGGATAAAGATATATTTCAAGCTTAGAAGCAACACCCAATTTTCCATCCACAGTCCACACTATGGTTGTCAACCCGTAAGATGACATGGATCCGGCCCTGCATTCTCCGTGTGCACACAAGCTCAGCTCTGCGCATCATCACTATCATTTATTCCCGCAATACAAGAATCTGCAACACATGTACGTGATGCGGAAGCTCTTTCTGACCACGACATCGGAAGTGCACGTGCGTGCGCACAAACACATACCCGAGGGAAAATCTGGACGGGACACCCTACACGCAGGGCGTCCGATGAGATTCGAAGAGTAGGCTCGGCGTCGGCCTACGGCCCGCACTGCCTTCTTCTTCCTCCAGCCGCCGCCGCCCTCGACCAACGTCATGTGTTCGCCCTCGCCGCCTTCGCCTCCCGCCCGGCTACGGTGGCGCCCCCGCCGCCTCCGACAACCCCCTCGACCGCCGCCGTGCTAACCTGCCGAGAAGTGACGCCCCTGCCCTTACCCCGCCCACCGTCGGCAGCCACCATCGCGGCCGCCGGCGTCCCTGCCGCCACCCTCCGCCGCGCCAACCCAGCTGCGTCGGGCTCGTCGGAATCGTCGTCGCCGTCGAGCAGGCCAGAGGAGGAAGAAAAGACGTCGGATGTGTGTTTTGCACGATTCTCAAAGCTGTTCTATCGAATGAATCCCTTTGGGCGGGCTACGTATAGGATCCACCAATCTGGACGGTCCGGCTCGAGCTCAGCCCAGAAAAGTTCCGGCCCGCCTTCTGGCTTGCTTACCGGCCAGCCAGCCAACTGAGCCAAGTGCCAAACGCAAATATTGCATCGCACAGCTATGCTGAACTCGAGACAATTTCGTATTTTTTGTCCCGTACTGCTTGAACAAAACTATTTGGCCAGGTTAAACACGGACGGCCAAGCGAGGCTATCGCCTACGAAACAGGCACTCGGTAGTTGGGTTGAAAGGCCCGGTGCATGGACCGTGCACCTAGCTATACTCTACAATGAATGATTTGAACTGGCAGACACATGGTGCACGGGCTGTGTTACCTAGCACAACAAAACCCCCTTGATAAGACGAATTCAAGCTGCCAAAGAGTGCGATATGCACTCTTGCTTTCTTATTTTGCCTTATTTTTCTTATCTAAAAGCACAACACCAGAGGAGTATATATCCTTATATCCTCACATACAACGGGTGTAGAGGACGATCGAAAGTTGCCAGGAATATACATAGGCAAGAACGGGTGTACGGCACGTGCACAACAAGCACAAAACCCCCTCTGGCTTTGATATTATGCAAGGAGACGATCAAAAGTTGCCCACGAGTGCGCTACGCACTCGAATGCTTTTTTTTTTGTCTCCTCTTTTCATTCGACTAAGTTGGCACGCCGCCGCCCTCGGCTTCCTGGTTCAGGACACGAACGAGAAAACAAGACGTGACTTACCGACGGAATGCACGCGCATGGGCCAGTAAATCATGGCCGAGTATGACTGGGCCCATGAGTTTCGGCCTTCCTTGGGGGCACGAGTACGGGCAGGGGATTAACGTGAGAGACGTGCGCGTAATTTCTTTTCTCCCATACCGACGGAATAAGTTGGTTTCGCCCTGCACAAAGACAACAGGGGAACATGGCTCTTGCCTTTCGAGGCACTTCTTCATAGGTTCTCGGAGTCGCAATGGTGTCCATACACCTGGTGTGCGGCATGTGCACCTAGCTAATAAATAAAAACTCATGATATAATGTTGATGCTGGAGGCGATTGGTGAGTAAGTGCGACATGCACTCTCTTCAAAGCTTTTTGCATGCCTTTCCTTTTATTTTTCTTTTATTTTTTCTTCTTAGCGACAGAATCTCAACAAAAAATAATTTTGCAATTGTCGTTGTTGAGTACATATCTGTTTTTTAGGATCATCTTGGTGCTTGCATGCCTTTCCTTTTATTTTTTTCTTCTTAGCGACAGAATCTCAACAAAAAATAACTTTGCAATTATCGTTGTTGAGTACATCCCTGTTTTTTAGGATCATCTTGGTGCCCTAGGCTACTGTTGGGAGTTGGGACTACTATCTTCTAAATTGAAAAAAAAAAAAAAAGGTAGAGCACCTTCCATTTTTCCGTCACCGCCGTTGCTCCGTCGCCTCAGCTCACGCACTGACGAACGCCTAGCCTCGCTCGCCTCTCCCATGCAGCTGCCACGAGTGAGAGAGGCGTCGCCGCTTGTTGGAGAAGACAACGTACCGGCAAAAGGGTCTGTCCGTGTAATAATTTGGGCTAACAGGTTCAAAATAAAGGAAGATGCAAGGATAATGGTATATTATGGCTTGCTTGTGCTGCATGCATGGATAAGTCTGCTTATCGACGATGTTCCATGGATTTCCATGCTTTGCTTAAGCATGGTGCCAAGGGTTTCATGAGTTAACCCCATCATACACCCAATAGAAAAGTAGAAATACCTGAGATAGCTAGAGAGCATATCATAGAATGAAACACCGCTTTCACGTTGTACAGGAATCTCAGGACTGGTGACATACCATTTTGAATGAGTTGTTGGTCAATTCACGAAACTTTTTTTTTCAAGAACGTGCGGAACACATATTTCATTAAGAAGAAGAAAAATACAAGACATCACAAGAGACCGAAAGGCCTACAACAAGAAAAGAACGAAACAAGAAAACAAGGCATTAGCTCTAAGGCCTACGCTAGCTTCAAGACCTAAACCCCCTCGACATGCCTTGGCGATGATCTTCCGCTGCTTCGCGACGGATTGGAGCACTAGGAAGACGAACACCTTCACAGACTCCCATTGTGGGTGGTGCAGGGCAGACCACGATTGCGATGACATGCCCTAGGTGTGCTTCATCACACGGCAAAACCACCACGCGAAGACGTCCTAAAGCACCACCTAGCAAGCATGACCAAAGCGACCTACGACTTGTGTGAAGGTCTCGACCAACTGTACAGTGACACGGTCAAAGACCTAACAATTGTATACTCCCATGAGACTAAAAAGCGACCTGGAACATCTTCGAGCATGACGTGACCTGGAACATCTTCGAGCATGACCTGAAAGAACAAGCAACAACAACGACAAGGCATCGAGGGAGCCACACTCATTGGGTGTTTCGGCGCCATGGCCCTTGCCTAGCTCACAGGGAAGCCCTCCATTGGGAGGGCGCCCTGCACCACCAAGACTTTCGCGACCAAGGGGGAGATGGGAGGCAGCGGTACTGCGCTCTGGCATCCACGACCATGAGGGAGAGGGGAGGCGACGCTGCACTCCGGCGACCACGACCATGAGGGAGAGGGGAAGCGGCTATCCGGCAGCAGCGCTGCACTCCGGTGACCATGAGGGAGAGGGGAGGCAGCGCTGCACTTTGGCGACCACGACCATGAGGGAGAGGGGGGGGGGGGGGCTCTCCGGCGGCGGCGCTGCGCCCGACGACTACGACCATTGAGGGAGAGGGGAGGTGGCTCTCCGGCAACGGTGCTGTGCTCCGGCGACCACGACCATGAGGGAGAGGGGAACCGTTGTCCGAGGTCACCCTCAATCCACTGTGCAACCAAAGAAGAGAGGAAGGCGACCACCGCGGGAGGCTACGAGTCCCTGCGTGGATCCTGCAGGACCATGGGACGGGGTGATGCGAGAGGGTGGCGACGCCAAGGGGGGAGAAGCCCCGCCACCATCTCTCGCACCGTCGTCAGAGTCGTCCTCAGATCTGGATGCGACGAGGTCAGATCCAGGTGCGGCTCCCATGGATCCTACCGCAGCTGTATCGGCCCAGCATTAAGGCGCCCTGGTCGACCACGATGACCGGTTGAAGAGGAAGACAATGTGTCGCGTGGATCTGGCGTTCATGGACGACTATCGGCTAGCGGATCCGGCCATAATGCATGGAACCAGCGACCACACACGCGGATACTCACCAAGGAGAGCAGGCGACCACGGCCGAGAAGAAAGCAGGGACGACCAAGACCAGGGGAATGGAAAGGAGGCGTCCGAGATTGGGACGAAGTTGGAGGCAAGGAGCCCCGCCGCCACCGTCCGTGCGGCCGCATGGGCTTCCGGCGTCCCTGTAACACCCCGGAATCCACAATCACCCCGGGATGCAACTAAAAACCATCACCAATATCATACTACCAAAAATATAGAAATTTCGGCAGCATCTCCTTTGTAAATATAAGCAACGCGGAAGCAAAATATGAATAGATAGATATAACCATAAGAGCATCACACTAGCTAGCAAATAAGCTTAACAAGGATGAAAGAATATAGACTTTAAGTCAATCACCACTCCACATCTAATAGAATAGACACCGACACTTAGAACTAAACATTCCTTTATTACTAAGCATAGTGCAAAAATTTATTAAAGTGAAGTGATGAACGTGCAGCTACTCCCCATTCCGCCATGCCACTCATCAAGTACCTGGAAAGATTTAAGCAAGAGTGAGATGGAACATCTCAGCAAGCAAATTGTTTTGACAAGCTATTTAAACCACAAGTTGAATTAAACAACGATTTAAAAGAAATCACATATAGCAGGACCTCAATATAAAGGAAATAAAGGTTTCATGCAACCACAAATAGCTTCACCACAATTAATAATTAAGCAACTCAAGAGAGTATATAAGAATCACTTCTTTCCACAATAATATGTATATGTTAAGAACTTCAATGAATGCATATGAATGCAATGCCATGTCCACTTTTACATCGCACCCCTCCTCGGGAACGTACGATGCGTACCGGTACGGTCGCAACCATAGGTTAGCGACATAACTTCAATGCAACATGAGATGCTCATGATATGCCACATGCATGATTAATCATGTCTCCACAATATAACTTCATCATAGAATGTGTATAACAACAAATATATAGCAATAAGCAAAACCTCATGTAAGTAGCCATAAAGCAAGATATAACCAATATGATCAGATTAGCATTTAAGTAGCTATGGTTCTGAAATATTAAGGTGTAGGTGATAAAAATAGCAAGACAAAACGGTAGCAAACCACCGCTACATTTACTTGCCTCCAACGATGACAACCAACAAGCTTCAAGTGCGATATGAAGGAGTACCACCTATTCACATTCACAACTCAGTACATAGCTCAAATCAAAGCATAATTACTGAATATAAAACGTCCTATGACGGAACCCCACCCACAATCAAAAGAACCACATAGAAACAATCATCCAACAAAACAGCACTGCTTCTCTTTTTTGTATCTTTTTCAATACAACAGATAACATAGCAAATAAATACATATTTGGAAACTACAGAACAAGGGCTACAACCTTGGTGTTCATCACATAATTTAATTTCGACGTTTACTGTTTGTAAATGGGCTCACAAGGTGACAGACAAACTCTGTCGACAGCTGTCAGGCTGGCAACTTTGAAAAACAATATCTCCCCAAAAACTGATCCAAACTTGGAGTTTAAGCACTCTATAGAAATATCAATCCAAGCACTAAAAAAACTTAGTTTGCACTCCAGAGAATTTCGGCCTCTAAGACCACTGAAAACAGCTTCCCAAATTGCAAGTTGATACTGAAAGTACAGATTTTTCAGAGTTTTTCAGACATAACAGCAAAACTTCAGAAGTCGATATCTCCAGCTATACTCAACGAAACAATTCAAATAAATATGCGTTGGAAAGATATTGATACCCTCTACAACTTATATTATAGCAAGATGTTCCAAAACGGACGTTAAGATCACCAAAAACTGGATCGAATGTCTGCTGGACAGAGCTGAACAGCAACTGTCGCCTGACAGAAAACTGTGCTTCGACGGGAAGTTCAGAAAGCGATAACTTTCATGATACTCAATGAAACAACGCGAATAAAAGCTCGCTGGAAAGATCTTCAAACACACTACAACTTTCCTTATGGCTGGATTTTCGAATTCCAGTACAAAGATCCCCAAAACTTGGTCGAACCTACCGCTGCAATTGCAGTCTCACAATGAACATAACTAACATGGGGAATTGGTTGGAAACCAATACCTGAACACACAGAAGAAGCCAAGAAAAAAAATCGATTTGATGCAGTTCCTAGTAGAGATAAGCTTTCTCTTCCTCTTCTCTCCTTGTTCCTCGTCTGCTCTATCTACAGCACGGTGGGAAAATAAGCAACCAACAGGGGGCAGCAACATTCGAGAGAGAAAAGGAAAAATTCATACGTAGGTCACCTCTTCTGCAGGCAAGGCTGCTGCAGGGCAAGGAGAAGCTCCCAGCGATGGAAATTCTGGTAGCAGGACGAACAAAGGAAAAGAAGGCGGCGCACGAACGGAAGATGATTCGGGGAGGAGATCGATACAGCAAGGAGAATAGGGTTCGGTTGGGCTTAAGTTGGGCTCGGTTTCCTCACGAATTGGGCTCTTCAAGGCCCAACCAACTAGCTGTTTTTTTTTTTTTTTTTTTTTGGATGTTACATTCTACCCCCCTTAAAAAGAATTCGTCCTCGAATTCAGCCGCTTCTACAATAGAAACAAACAGAACGGAAAACAAAACAAAAACCACATAAAACTCACCGGTCTCGAAAAGATCGGGATACTTCTTGCGCATCTGCTCCTCAAGCTCCCAAGTAGCCTCACGCTCAGACTGATTAGTCCAAAGGACTCTCACATACTTGATAGTCCTTCTCCTCATAACACGTTCCGATGATTCTAGGATACGCATAGGACGGCATTCAACCGTCAAGTCCTGCTCCACATGGATCGGCTCTAAGTCAATCTTATGCTCTGGATCCCGCAGATACTTCCTCAACATAGATACATGGAAGACATTATGCACTCCTCGCATAGACTCCGGCAACTGCAAGCGATAAGCCAAACTGCCAACTCGAGCTATGATATCAAATGGTCCAATGTACCTTGGACTAAGCTTTCCGGTAGAGCCAAACCGCACAATGCCTTTAGTAGGTGATACTCTAAGGAGAACCTGATCGCCCACTGCAAACTCGAGGTCCCGCCTCCTCACATCCGCATAGCTCTTCTGTCGACTTTGAGCAGCCAACATATTCTGACGTATCTCTTGTACCTTCTCCGACGTCTGTCGAATCCAATCTGGACCAACTAAAGACTTCTCACCGAGTGTCTCCCAACATATCGGAGAGACGCACCTTCTACCATACAAAGCCTCATATGGTGCCATCTTGATACTAGCTTGATAGCTGTTGTTATAAGCAAACTCAGCCAAAGCTAGATGATCCTCCCAACTACCCTTCCAAGAAAGGACACAAGCTCGAAGCATATCCTCTAGAGTCTGAATAGTCCGCTCTGACTGGCCATCAGTCTGTGGGTGAAAAGCAACACTAGGAGAAAGCGTTGTACCCAAAGCATCATGCAAACTCTGCCAAAACTTGGACACAAACTTGGGGTCTCGATCTGAAACAATAGACTTTGGCACACCATGAAGTCTTAGAACCTCCTTCAAATACAAAGGAACGAGCTCCTCAGCTGAATTAGTCGTCTTCATTGGAATGAAGTGCGCCGACTTAGTGAGTCGATCAACGATAACCCATATAGCATCTTTACCTCGAGGCGAACGAGGTAAACCAACCACAAAGTCCATAGTGATATGCTCCCACTTCCATTCCGGAATTTCCAATGGCTTCAACAATCCAGCAGGCCTCTTATGTTCAGCCTTCACCTGCTGGCATACACCACAAGCTGCCACATACTTGGCAATATCAACCTTCATTCGCTTCCACCAGAACGTCTGCTTCAAATCTCTATACATCTTGGTCTCACCAGGATGTACGGTATATGGAGTACGATGAGCCTCTCTCAAGATATCCATCTTCACATCTGATTTCTGTGGCACACAAAGCCGTCCTCTGAAACGGACAACATCATTCTCATCAATGCTGAACTCCCGAGGTCTGCCATCTGCAATCCTCTTACGAACCTCTTGGATCAAGCGATCTTGCTGTTGTGCCGCACGCACCCGCTCAAGTAGGGGTGACTGAGTAATCATCTGAGTCTCCTCTCTAGCTGTGCCAGCATAGCAAAAAGAGACACCCATACGCTCCAAATCAGCAATCAAAGGCATTGCTACCTTAGGAACGCCACTCCTGCTAAGAGCATCTGCAACCACATTTGCCTTTCCAGGATGATATTGGATCGTAAGATCATAATCCTTTATCAACTCAAGCCATCGACGTTGCCTCATATTCAGGTCCTTCTGAGTGAAGATATACTTGAGACTCTTGTGATCAGTATAAATATCACAAGACTCACCATAAAGATGATGCCTCCAAGACTTCAAAGCAAACACCACTGCAGCCAACTCTAGATCATGAGTAGGATAGTTCTCCTCATGCTTCTTCAACTGCCTAGAGCCATAAGCAATGACCTTACCATCCTGCATCAGCACACAACCCAAACCGATACGAGAAGCATCTGTATACACCGTGAAGCGCTTGCCACTCTCGGGCAAAGTCAAAATAGGAGCATTCACCAACTTGTTCTTCAGAGTCTGGAAACTAACCTCACAATCATTAGTCCAAACAAAAGGAACACCCTTCTGAGTAAGTCTGGTCATTGGCTTTGCTATGCTAGAGAAATCCTGCACAAAACGCCGATAATAACCAGCAAGGCCCAAGAAACTGCGAATCTCTGTGACACTAGTAGGTCTCTCCCACTCAACCACTGGAAAAACATTCTTGGGATCCACTGAAATGCCATGCTGATTAATCACATGACCAAGGAAAGCCACTTCAGAAAGCCAAAAGGCACACTTCTTCAACTTGCCATAGAATTTATTCTTCCGAAGAGCATCAAGAACAAGACTAAGATGTCGCTCATGCTCTTCCTCGGTCTTAGAGTAGATCAAGATATCATCAATGAAAACAACAACAAAGTCGTCCAAGTATTCATGCAACATCCTGTTCATTGCTGCCATAAATGCAGCAGGAGCATTTGTTAGTCCAAAAGACATAACGACATACTCATAATGCCCGTACCTGGTGCTAAAAGCCGTCTTCTCAATATCCTCCGCTCGTATCCTCAACTGATGATAACCAGAATTCAGATCAATCTTGGAGAATATCTTAGCACCTCTCAATTGATCAAAGAGAATGTCAATACGAGGCAAAGGATATTTATTCTTGATGGTCACTTGATTAAGGGCACGATAGTCCACACATAACCTCTTAGTACCATCCTTCTTCTCCACAAATAACACCGGGAAAGCCCAAGGTGACTTGCTAGGTCTAATGAAACCCTTAGCAAGAAGATCGTCCAATTGCTTCTTCAACTCTACTTGTTCCTTTGCAGCCATCCGATACGGAGATCTATAGATAGGTTCGGTGCCAGGAACCAATTTGATCTCAAAAACCGCATCCCGCTCAGGAGGTATGCCTGGAAGCTCAGCAGGGAACACGTCAGGATAGCGACAAACCACTGGAATGTCATCCACTCGCAAGATAACCTCACCACCTTCCACCATAGCCAAGAGAATCCCAGACTTCCTCGTCCATCGATCAGGGAACAACTGATATAGCAAGGAGAGAGAGTACTTCATAGCACTCCCAATAAAGATCACCTCTCTACCTGAAGGTGCCTGCAAAGAAACCGTCTTCCAGAAACAAGAGATAACAGCTCGATACTGAGAAAGCCAGTCCATGCCAAGGATAACATCAAAAGAGTCCAAAGGAATCACCACCAGATTAGCAACGAAGGTCTCATCAGCAAGAACGATAGAGCAACCCGGACAAACCGAAGAGCTAGATAAAAGACCCTTAGCAGAACTGACAACGATAGATTGACTAATCTTCTGAAAAGAGAGCCTAGCACGAACCACAAAACTCTCCGACACAAACGAGAAGCTAGCGCCAGAGTCAAAAAGAGCATGTGCATCAAAAGAATCAACTGAGATAGTACCTGTCACCACGTCTCCACGGTTGCTGCCGTCAGCAGATGGCATAACATATGCCGCAGGAACAACAGCAGAAGAAGACACCATAGGAAGCGAAGGCGCTGAAGGTGCAGTAGGATGGGGTAACTGAAGAGCCCCAGACTGAGTCGACGAAGGAGTAGCCGATGTAGAAGAAGGTGCCATCAGATACTGAGGGTAGTACGGTGCAGGTAAGTACTGCTGGATAGGTGGCGCCGGCAAAAACTGCTGAGAAGGTGGTGGAGGCAACTGCTGCTGTGTAGACGCCATCATATGAACAGAGCCACTGGGAGCAGAAGAAGAAGACACTGGCTCCCAACGAAGCTTCCCATTAGGATTCTTCCTACAGACAACATCCTTGTGGTTATGGCCACAAATAGAACAAGTGCCACTCCACTGACACTCCGCACGACGGTGCGCATCACCACAACGGAAACACACCAACCCCATACCAGGCTTGGGAACAGCCCGATATTGTGGTGCATTCCCTGCTGAAGCACTAGACTGAGATGTCTTGCCACGGTACGGCTGGTAACGCTGAGACTTTCCCTTCTTATGAATAGGACCACCAGAATGATCCTTCTTCTCACCTTGACTCTGAGACTGCTCACTACCCGAGGACTTCTTCATCTCAATGGTGTATTGATGTTGCATCTCCACACCCAAAGCTTGCTCTACTGTAGAGCGGAAGTCAACTGGAACAAAAGCTCCCAAAAGGTGCCGGATCGAAGGCTTGAGACCCTGACGAAACTGCATCGCCTTCTCCACCTCATCCTGGGCCACATGTGGAACAAAGCGAACAATCTTATTGAAGCCCACCTCATACTCTGCCACTGTCATCTTATCCTGCTTATAGTTATACAGGTCTATCTTCATCTTCTCAAGAAAAGTGACAGGGTAAAACCTCCTCTCAAACTGTGTGACAAAGACATGCCAGGTCAAAGTACCAGGTGCAGCTGAATGAGACGCCTGCACACTATTCCACCACAGCTGAGCATCCCCCTTTAGCAATTGGGTCGCATAACGAACACGATCCGTGTAAACCACCTCAAAAACAGCCATCTTCCCGTCCACATAAGTCAGCCAATCCGCTGCCTCAACTGCAGTCCCACTGCCATCAAAATGATCCAGCTTCATACTCATCCACTGCATCAGAGAAACTCCACTAACAGGAAGAGCACCAACAGTAGTAGTAGCTGCGGCAGCACTGGTAGTAGCAGGGACGGTGTTAGTAGTAGCAGCGGCAGCACTAGCACTACCATTGGCCTGCCTTATGTTGGCCATCTCTGTCTGCAAGGTCTGAATCGCCGCTAACAACGCCGCGGGGCTGCTATCAGCCGTAACATTATTATTGGCCGGTTGACGGCCACGTCTCTTAGGCGGCATAACTGCAGCCACCACAATAGACAAATAACAACCACATTAACTTCAAGAAAGAAAAACGTTCATAGACAAACAATTCATAACAAAACAATACGGAAACAAATAAATGCACCCTCAACCCTCCTATATGTGCAAGTGTGTCAATTTAAGTCTTATTTAAGATAGAATCAAAAACCTGGCTCTGATACCAACTGTAACACCCCGGAATCCACAATCACCCCGGGATGCAACTAAAAACCATCACCAATATCATACTACCAAAAATATAGAAATTTCGGCAGCATCTCCTTTGTAAATATAAGCAACGCGGAAGCAAAATATGAATAGATAGATATAACCATAAGAGCATCACACTAGCTAGCAAATAAGCTTAACAAGGATGAAAGAATATAGACTTTAAGTCAATCACCACTCCACATCTAATAGAATAGACACCGACACTTAGAACTAAACATTCCTTTATTACTAAGCATAGTGCAAAAATTTATTAAAGTGAAGTGATGAACGTGCAGCTACTCCCCATTCCGCCATGCCACTCATCAAGTACCTGGAAAGATTTAAGCAAGAGTGAGATGGAACATCTCAGCAAGCAAATTGTTTTGACAAGCTATTTAAACCACAAGTTGAATTAAACAACGATTTAAAAGAAATCACATATAGCAGGACCTCAATATAAAGGAAATAAAGGTTTCATGCAACCACAAATAGCTTCACCACAATTAATAATTAAGCAACTCAAGAGAGTATATAAGAATCACTTCTTTCCACAATAATATGTATATGTTAAGAACTTCAATGAATGCATATGAATGCAATGCCATGTCCACTTTTACATCGCACCCCTCCTCGGGAACGTACGATGCGTACCGGTACGGTCGCAACCATAGGTTAGCGACATAACTTCAATGCAACATGAGATGCTCATGATATGCCACATGCATGATTAATCATGTCTCCACAATATAACTTCATCATAGAATGTGTATAACAACAAATATATAGCAATAAGCAAAACCTCATGTAAGTAGCCATAAAGCAAGATATAACCAATATGATCAGATTAGCATTTAAGTAGCTATGGTTCTGAAATATTAAGGTGTAGGTGATAAAAATAGCAAGACAAAACGGTAGCAAACCACCGCTACATTTACTTGCCTCCAACGATGACAACCAACAAGCTTCAAGTGCGATATGAAGGAGTACCACCTATTCACATTCACAACTCAGTACATAGCTCAAATCAAAGCATAATTACTGAATATAAAACGTCCTATGACGGAACCCCACCCACAATCAAAAGAACCACATAGAAACAATCATCCAACAAAACAGCACTGCTTCTCTTTTTTGTATCTTTTTCAATACAACAGATAACATAGCAAATAAATACATATTTGGAAACTACAGAACAAGGGCTACAACCTTGGTGTTCATCACATAATTTAATTTCGACGTTTACTGTTTGTAAATGGGCTCACAAGGTGACAGACAAACTCTGTCGACAGCTGTCAGGCTGGCAACTTTGAAAAACAATATCTCCCCAAAAACTGATCCAAACTTGGAGTTTAAGCACTCTATAGAAATATCAATCCAAGCACTAAAAAAACTTAGTTTGCACTCCAGAGAATTTCGGCCTCTAAGACCACTGAAAACAGCTTCCCAAATTGCAAGTTGATACTGAAAGTACAGATTTTTCAGAGTTTTTCAGACATAACAGCAAAACTTCAGAAGTCGATATCTCCAGCTATACTCAACGAAACAATTCAAATAAATATGCGTTGGAAAGATATTGATACCCTCTACAACTTATATTATAGCAAGATGTTCCAAAACGGACGTTAAGATCACCAAAAACTGGATCGAATGTCTGCTGGACAGAGCTGAACAGCAACTGTCGCCTGACAGAAAACTGTGCTTCGACGGGAAGTTCAGAAAGCGATAACTTTCATGATACTCAATGAAACAACGCGAATAAAAGCTCGCTGGAAAGATCTTCAAACACACTACAACTTTCCTTATGGCTGGATTTTCGAATTCCAGTACAAAGATCCCCAAAACTTGGTCGAACCTACCGCTGCAATTGCAGTCTCACAATGAACATAACTAACATGGGGAATTGGTTGGAAACCAATACCTGAACACACAGAAGAAGCCAAGAAAAAAAATCGATTTGATGCAGTTCCTAGTAGAGATAAGCTTTCTCTTCCTCTTCTCTCCTTGTTCCTCGTCTGCTCTATCTACAGCACGGTGGGAAAATAAGCAACCAACAGGGGGCAGCAACATTCGAGAGAGAAAAGGAAAAATTCATACGTAGGTCACCTCTTCTGCAGGCAAGGCTGCTGCAGGGCAAGGAGAAGCTCCCAGCGATGGAAATTCTGGTAGCAGGACGAACAAAGGAAAAGAAGGCGGCGCACGAACGGAAGATGATTCGGGGAGGAGATCGATACAGCAAGGAGAATAGGGTTCGGTTGGGCTTAAGTTGGGCTCGGTTTCCTCACGAATTGGGCTCTTCAAGGCCCAACCAACTAGCTGTTTTTTTTTTTTTTTTTTTTTTGGATGTTACAGTCCCGCTCTGGCAGCGGCGAGGTAGGACGGCGGGTGAGGAGGGCTGCGGCGGCGCTACGGTTTGCCGGAGCCGCCCTCCTCCAACACACGTTTCTCAGATGCATGCAAACAATAACATACGCATGAATTACGACCTGGCACAAGGATGCCTTTGGTCTAAAATGCCTCAAAGGCATACAGTACTGTAGCAAAATTGATAATTGGTGCTAGAGCAAACATGACACAATGGAAAAGTAGAACTAGAGAAGTCTGCCCTTGACTATACATGCGTGTACCTTATTGTTCGTCAATTAAAGTATTGCACGATGCCAATCGTCTTAGGATCCCTTTGGTAGGGCTCTCCAACGGCTGAAAGTATTTTCAAACATATCTTGGGAAATGTATTAAAACAGAGAATGCGTGTGGAAAAGTATTCAAATCATCAAATGTCACCGCAATGCTAGTCTAACTAGTAATGTAAACTTATGAGGTTCTTATTCTCCGCATGCGTATCAGGCTACCTTTTTGTACGTAGCTTGCTTGTGTATGCTGATGATGACAACAACGTGGAATCAGTTAGTAGTTGACCACCTTGCAGTTGGTCCTGATCTGGCTGGCGGTTGCGGTGAGCGGGCATGATGTTATTGTTCCCCCATGTTAATCATCGCTGTAATGTATAGCCAATGCAAGGGACCTAATTGAAGAGCTCAACAAAACAAAAGTGTGGTCATCAAGTGCACCATTAACATTTAAGTGATGACAACTTAGTTAAAAATGTGTTACAAACACCATAGCTCACTAGCTCGCACAATTAGCGAAGCGCACAACGCACACGGCTGTGGAGAGGGCGTTTTCCTTGTTGTATCGAGCACTTGATTGCTCCGATTGTAATCCTAATCTCGAGTAATCAATAAAGTTATCCCTTTACAGAAGAAAAAAGGTGTTACACACTCCGGCTGTGACTGTGGCTTCTTTACAAAAATGGTTGTGCCGGCTGTGGCTGTGGCTTCTTTAGAAAAATGGTTGTGCTGGCTGTGCCTAAAACGTTTGGCAAAACGGCTTTTTCTGCAGCTTTCCCATATTTTTAGGAACAAATATGGAAAGATGAGGGCGTCGTAGAGAAAAGAAGCCGGTGAAGCTATCATTTTGTGGCTTCATGCTTCACCTTATTTTTGGATACGGCTTCCTCCTTTTTTTAAGGAGAAGCACTTGAAGAATCACCCCCTTTGGTTGAAAAACATGTGAAGCCGCTGAAGAAGCCATTGGAGAAGCCCTACCAAAGGGGGGCCTTAACTTTCTCTCACACACACATTTTATACCAAATCTTATCTTGGCAACGGTAAATGTTTATCGTTTTTATATTTAGCACGGCATAACCCTGAACCCGAAAAGACATACCTCCAAAAAACACTAAACCTAAAAATCGGGTGTTATTTCGGGTTGTAACCTGAGTAATTCCTGACATCCGAATATAGTTTCACGGACTGGAATTTTTGCAATGTTGTCACTCTGCAAAACGTAAAGAACAATTAGAGCAAATAGTTAGGTTTGTGCAAAAAGCATTTTAATGATTTCATAACAGATAGATAGGTTAGTGCCGAGAAAAACAACGAGATACATGGCAAGGGCCACAGAATTTCACATCACGATGACAAGGTGAAAATGCCACATCATGAGCTAAGTTTAATAAGCAACAAGCCAGTGGTCTATCAGAAATGGCACGGTTCTATCAGAAAGTCGCTTTTGTACAAAAGCGTGTGTGCATAATTCTATCAGAAGAAAGCACAGCCAAACGATGGCTCGGGAGGCAAGGCCTGGCTTGAGGCTTCAGCCGGTGGCCAGATCGCACGCATACGTGCGGAGGAGGAGAGGAGGACGAGGAGGCCGTCGCGCGACGCCAGCGCCTTCTTCGCCGTCGTCATGGGCGGAGTTGATGGTGTCGTCGATCATGCATGAAAAGATTCGTCTCCGCACAATGCTCTCTCTTCTCGATCTGATCTGTCGATCATGTGGCCCCGCGGGATCGGAGGCGTTCGTGCACCAGGGCGGCGGCGAACGGTGCAGCGCGATAGGGTCGGCTCGAGCGCGCCATGGAGCACGCGATTCTAGTTGGGCCGCTTCGGAACCGGTCCAGAAATCTGCCTAACCCGCGAATTGTCCCGTACCGCTCGGCCACAAGGATTAAGGCGCGTTTAAAGAGGGACGAGCCAACAGGGCTATCGCCTTCCGAGGCACCAGCGTACATGGGCCCCCGGCACCGTGTGTGAGGCCCAGGTGTATGGACCGTACACCTAGCAATATCCAAAGATGGATTTGCGAATGATGAAGGAATGGGCAAGAACGGGTGTACGGCACGTGCACAACAAGCACAAAAACCCCCTGGCTTTGATAAATATATGGTCACAAGTTGCCCCCGAGTGCGCTATGCACTCGTATGCTTTTTTTTTTAATTCTCTATCGATTCTTTCGATTTGGTAAAGGACGACGCGGCCTTAATAAGTTCGATCATTGCTTTAGGTCGTGAGTAAATCCGGCCGACTTGAAGTGGGCCCACGAGTTATATCGTACTCCAGCGCCACGGAGACGGCGGTCCCGTGAGGGTGCGCGCGCGGCGGGATTGACGTGAGACGAGCGCGTTTCTTTTGTCCCATACCGGCAGCATAGGTTGGTTTCGCCTTGCACAAAGACAACAGGCGAACATGGCTGTTGCCTTTCGAGGCACTTCTTCATAGGTTCTCGGAGACGCGTAATTGGTGTTCTCACACCTGGTGCGCGGCCTGTGCACTTTGCAATTCTAAAATCATGCTTTAATACTGATTCTCCAGGCGATTGGATTGGCGAGTAATTAAGTGCGACATGCACTTCTCTTCAAAGCTTTTTTTTGCATGGCTTTTCTTTTTCCCCTCTTATTAGTAACATACGTACTCTATCAACAAAACAATAATTTTTAACACTGGTCTTTGCATTTTAGTCCTCGCGCCGCAGCACGCACGCATCATCGCCGACTTGCCTCTCGTCTACCCGCCGCCCCAAGCACGTGCCCGACGCGGATACGAGTGCATGCCATGCCCGTCGCAGCACGACCGCGTCCGCTGCGAGTCCTCACCGACGGTGGCTCGCACGTACGCCCGTGTCTGCCGAGCGTCGCACCGTTGCCGCCGACTGCTGCACGCCCTCACCCGTGACTGACGGCTCGCCGGCGCTCGCGTCTCATCGTTGCTTAACTGCATCAGCCCACGCACGCCTCGCCTCTCCCAAGCAGCTGCCACGAGTGACCTCATGCCAGGTTGTTCGACGCTCAAGAATTCTTGTTTGGGCAGTGAACATGCATGACGCCGCAGGGCCCGTGTTGGAGAAGACAAATGCAAAGGGCCTGTCCATATAATAATTTGGGCTGCAAAAATAAATCAAAATAAACAAGACGCGAGGATAATGGTATATCATGGCTTGCTTGAGCTGCATGCATGGATGGCGTATCTTGGATGGTCTGCATATCTACGGTGTTCCATGGATTTCCATGCTTTGCTTAAGGGGAGGGTTAGCGTGCGTCCCCTCCCCCCGCCACACGTCCACCGACGATCAGAACAACGCCGGCCTGAGCGTCGCCCCGCCTCGCATACTTTTTCCTCTCCACCCCGTTCCGGCCCCGCCCGCGGCTCCGACCCCCCCCCCCCCCCCCCTCTGAACTCCTCCTTCTAAGGTCGTCGTAAATGAAGGTCCTTGCTGCTGCCTCCCCGGCAACTCAAACCCCAACCCCCCCCCCCCCCCCCCCCGGCAATAACCACCACTCGCGAGCAACGCACCGCCCGCCCTGACCCCGCGTTCCGCCGTCCCCAAGCTCCACCGTCCGCTAACACACCACCGGCGACGCGGCAGTGCCCTCGCCGTCGCGTCGCACCGCCTTCCCCCACCCCGCGCTCCGCCGCTACCTCGCCCCCGAGCTCCACCGTCCGCGCTAACACACCACCGGCGACGCGGAAGTGCCCTCGCCGCCGCATCGGGCTGCCTTCCCTCACCCCGCGCTCCGCCGCTACCTCGCCTCCGAGCTCCACCGCCCGCGCAAAACCATCATCGGCGACGCGGCGGCGTCCGCCCCCGCCGTCGCGCTCCGCAACCTTCGCGCCTGGGACGGGCCACGGCAGGACGCGCGCTCATGAATTAGCCCCATCGTTTGTTTAAGCTTGGTGATGCCAAGGGTCTCATGAATTAACCCCATCATACACCTAGTAGAAAAGTAGAAATACTTGAGATAGAGAGCATATCATAGAATGAAACGCCGCTTTCACCTTGTACATGAATCTGAGGACTGGTGACATACCCTTTTGAACGAGTCCTTGGTCAAACGCAAAGCATACGCATGAGTATACGGATCGAAGAACAACTACCTACGTTCAGAGGCGACACAGGATAACTGGGCTTTTTTTTCTGTTCGTTGGTTAACTATGGCCCATGTCAATTTTTGCCTGCCGAATCGGCATTTATTTGATCATGTTTTAGAAGCTACAAATAACCCATGTATGGTTCGGTTTGTCCCGTATTGCTAGCAGACAACAGTTTCGGCCAACGTAAATATGAACGAAGAAACAGGGCCGTCGCCTACGAGGCATTCAGTAGCGGGTTCAAAGACCCGGTGCATGGTCTGTGCACCTAGCTATTCCCCTTCAAATCGTGGATTAATCGGCAGAATCATGGTGCACGGGCTGTGTACCTAGCACAAAACACCCCCTTGATAAGAAGCATTCAAGCTGCCAAAGAGTGCGATATGCACTCTAGCTTTCCCTTTTTTTTCCCCCTTTCTTCTTTGGCTTTTCTTTCTTATCTAAACTCATGGAAAGAAAACATTCCCTCATGTGAGAAGTTTGAATTGCCGAATGAGTGTGATACATTTTTTGTTAAAATGCTGATAACTGTGGCTGAAAGTAAATGCCAAATCTATGGTACGTACCGAGTACGTGTGACCCCAGCGGAGCTGCTGGCAGACCTAAGGTTCTGTATATACAGAGGCAACGAGATGCTTGTCTATGGAAAACTCAAAGGCACAAGGATGAAGGACGTGGAGGAGAAGCTCAAGAAAAAACTAAAGTCACTGCAGACAACATCAAGAACTTGGACTTGCTGCTGCTTGATCCATCTTGCCCTTAGTTTCTTAGTAGTAAAGTTCTCTGATGTCTTTCTAAGCGTTGTGGCTCATTCTAGTTCTGTTTTGTGAGGGCTGTGGATTGAATGATTGTAAGCTGGCAACCCCAGCATAAACCTGATGTTGCTTTCAATAAAAGCCGGGCGTAATGCCTCTGGTCTAAAAACTGCCTCAAAGGCACACAGTATTGCAGCGAAATTGATAATTCGTGCTAGAGCAAAATATGACACGATGGTAAAGTAGAACTAGAGAATTCTGCCGTTGAGTATGCGTGCGCGCGTGTACCGTCAGAAAGCACAGGCACAGATACATTCACGCCCTTGCTGCCGCTCTTGAGCTGCTAGGAGTGGCACACGCCGGCGACCATGCCGTTGCAGATAGCCCACTGGAAAACCTCGAGCGTCCACGAAGTATCCGGCGACATTGGCCCACTGGATTTTGAGCGTGCGGCAGTGCCGAGACGTCGTCGAGCGTGGTGCTGTGCCAGGAAGCAGAAGAGATGACCGTCCTTGCCTTGGTCGCCCGCCTCGCCCCGACGTCGGCCTCGACCAAGTCATCGCCTTCTTCGAGGGCGCACGCATGCGCCCCTTGGTTCAGTGCTGCTTGATCAGAAATGAGAGACGATCATTGGAAACAAGCTAGTGTCTACTTTAATCACTTTGATCTCTGGAAGAGCATGGCTCAGTGACTTTATTCATCATGATTGGCATTTTTCACGCAAAAGAGCTATGGTACTTATATGTTGCAAAGGCAAATGCATTCATTTCAACTGAATATATGTAGAATAGTTGGAACAATTGTAGAGAAATTAAACTATTCCTGAACTGTGACGGGTGAGTAGGATTGAGCGCATGTCAACCAAGTACTGCAGGAGATAGTCTGCAAGTAGCCAGCAAATACGACGGAGCTTCATCCTGTGTAACCCATCTTTGTGATGCTGATCGTAACCCTAACCTGAGCTAATATATCTCGATTTTTCCTCGAAAAAAAAATACGACGGAGCTTCTCTGCGTTCAGCTACTCCGCAGTGCAGGAAGGTGGAAAATCTCACCGTCCAGCAACTAGCAAGACATAGCTGCCAAGTCTAGCATAGTGAAGGCTGCCAAGTCAAATTTACAGGGTATATGCCGTGTGTACAGAGCACACGAGATGCTTGTCTATGGAAAACTCAAAGCCACAAGGATGGAGGACGTGGAGGAGAAGCTCAAGAAAAAGCTGAAGTCACTGCAGACAACATCAAGAACTTTGACTTGCGGCTGCTTGATCATCTTGCCCCTAGTTTCTTAGTGTGTAGAGTTCTTGATGTCTTTCTGAGCGTTGCAGCTGATTCTAGTTCTGTTTTGTGAGGGCTGTGAATTGAATGATTGTAAGTTGGCAACCCCAGCACAAACCTCATGTTGCTTTCAATCAGAGGCGAAGCCAGCCCGCGAAGTCGTCGATGTCAGCAAGCTTCGGCGACGAGGTCCGCTGTGTTGATGAGCAGTGACGAACAACCATTCTTCACTTATTTTACTGAAAGCACACAGATGGCCATGTAGCTTCACCTCTGCTTAATAAAAGATGGGCGTGGTGACTGGTGCCTTTCCTCAGAGGCACACAGTACTGTAGTGAAATTGATAATTCGTGCTAGAGCAAATATAACACGATGGTAAAGTACAACTAGAGAATTCCGCCGTTGAGTATGCATGCGTGTACCGTCAGAAGGCACAGGCATATACATTCACGCCCGTGCTGCCGGCCTGCAGCTCTTGAGCTGCTATAGGACGCGTAGACATCCCTTCTACGCACGACGCCTGGAGAACGTCTGTTGTGCTTTGGTATATGTTCCGTGTGTCCACGCGGGAGACGAGCGCGAGTGACATGCGTAAATACGCGAGCACGAGTCCGCTGCAAATACGCGCGCGCGATTTTGAAATATGCGGACAATCAAGTTGCCCCCGAGTAGTCCTGGGACTTGGGCCGGGCCAAATGCGGGTGGGCCGCGGCCCGAACGTTTGGCACGGCACGTGGCACGGCCCGGCCCGAAGAGTTTTCGTGCCGTGCCGGCCCGGCCCGAGGTGACGGGCCGTGCCGTGCCGGGTTTTTGGTACATCGGGCGGCACGGCACGACACTGCTCAATGGGCCGTGCTCGGGCCGGCACGGCCCAGTTGTGGCCCGGCAGCCCGAATTTAGCCCGATAATGTGTTCTTGTCAAGTTCTTTAGCCAACGCTCTTTTTGTTATTTTGATTCATATTTCAAAATACAAACTTGTTTAGATTTTGCATATGTGGTCCAAATTTGATGATTCTTTTTTCTATAATCTTTAAAAAATCATCTCTATCATGTGGAATGTTTGTATACAAACTTTTATAGTTCAATTTTCTACTAATCAGTCAAGTCATTAATGGTCACTATTCAACATTTTCTTCATCATTTTGTAAATCTTCAAAAAATATGAAGTTTTAAGTCATTTTTTGTGTGGATGTACAACTTATACATCTTTACACATAGGAATTTTGTATAAATTTTTTTGAAGCACTTACACTGATGTAAGTTCGAATTGCTCCTCGTTTGTCTCAAAAGCTTAGAACTTCTATATCGTTTAGTAAATTTTGAACACACATTCATACAAATATTGTTAAAAAAATTCCCCAAAAATTGTAGAGGTTGGTGTTGACTTGTAACGACTCCACACCAAATTTGAGTTCAAAATTCAGTATATTTTTGGAGATTAAAAATGCAAAAACTTACATTTTCTTTGTTTTTTTGATATACACACAAACTATGTTGATTTTAGAACTCAAATTTGATATACACTTGTAATAGGGCTGTCCTAATCTAGTATAATTTTGGTGGAAGTTTTGAAATTTTTTTATCCATGTAACACTATAAAAAGAATCGATTTAAACAATAAAAATGCGCATTCTCTTGCTGAAAACGTATTCTTGGAAGCTTTCACTGAAACCGGGCCGTGCCCGGGCTTGGCACGGCCCGATGACGGCCCGCCGTGCCGCGTGCCGTGCCCGGGCCGCATTTTTACAATGTTGGGCCGACCGGCACGGCCCGATGCGGCCCGACGGGCCAACACGGCACGGCACGAAACGGCCCGAAGCACGACGGGCCCGTGCCGTGCCGGCCCGGGCACGGCCCGAGTCCCAGCACTACCCCCGAGTGCGCTATGCGCTCGAATGCATTTTTTGTTTTTTATTGCTGCGCCATTCTTTCTTGTTTGAAGCGGGAGTGAAACAGTGGCACACGCCGGCGGCCGGTGACGTCGTCGAGCATGGTGTCATGGAAACAGAAGAGTGACCGTCCTTGGTGGCCCCGATCGACGTCGGCCTCGACCAAGTCGTCGCCTTCTTCGAGGGCGCACGCATACGCCGCCGCCGTCTCCGTCGCCTCGGGCAGCTCGCCGTTGGAGCCCAGAAGCGCGATGTCTGCAGCAGCACCCTGTCCTCCTCGCCTACCCCCGCCACGATTATCGTTCGCTGCATGCAGAGCTCGACGCCCACGACGAGTATCCTCCGCTTGTTGGATTGCAACACAAACCTGTCTAAAAAAATACGATGTGGCTGCTGGATTTGCTGTGACGCACGCTAGTGGGCCAGTGAATCGGGGCCGACTCGAATTGGGCCCATGAGTTTCGGCCTCTAGTGACAACAGCGCCACCGCGCACTCGCGCGGATTGACGTGTTTCTTTTGTCCCGTACCGCCAGAGCAGGTTGGTTTCGCTCTGCTCAAAGCCGGCACGCGAGCTACGCTGCTGCCTCTCGAGGCACTTTGTCATATAGTAGGTTCTTGGAGACGGTCGACTGGTGTGCTCACACCTGGTGTGCGGCCGGTGCACCTAGCAATTCAAAAACCATGATATGAATTCAGATGTTGGAGGCGATTGGTGAGTAAGTGCGATATGCACTTCTCTTTAAAGCTTTTTGCATATTTTGTTCTCTTTTTTTCTCATCCGGCAGGATTACATCTATGTGTATTCTGTTCTACTTTTCTCATCCCGTCTCTTTAAACTTTTTGCATATTTTGTTCTCTTTTTTTCTCATCCGGCAGGATTACATCTCTGTGTATTCTGTTCTACTTTTCTCATCCCGTAGGATTACAAGAGGCACATGTAACATGGAGATGTTTCAGTACAAACAATGGAGCTCACTTTTAGAATGCGTTTATATGAGAGGAAATGTGTTTAAAGTGGCTAAACCTATTTAAGCAGCATTTGCGTTGTTGGAATTTTTTCTTAATCACCTTTTTTTTTTGTCTAGCACCTTGCATTATGCATCCCTATAACAAACCTTTTGTTGCTACATAATCATCTTTTTTTTTTTTAGAACCACATAATCATCTTTGTGTCATAAGACATCCATGACGAGGGTTGTCGTCGCACGAGCACTGGGAATCCAAAGGCGTGCATTGTCGTAACAAGGCCCATCAACACAGGATAAAGATCAAGTCAAACAGTGAACCGCGTGTGCAAAAGGAAAGACACGCATGTCGCATATTTCTTATGGACACGAGGTCACGGAATGTCATGGGAGACCTAGTGGGTGTTCGTTGCATAGGGTCTAAAATTTAGAGGAAAGAATCTTATCATTTAAAAGTATTAAATAAAGTTTAATTACAAAACTAACTGCAGAATCCCTTGTCTAAATCGGGAGACGAATCTAACGAGGGTAGGTAAGCCGTGATTGGACGCTGGTTACTGTAGCATTACTGTAGCATCACTGTAACAAAATATAGATTAATTAGGCTCGTTAGATTCGTCTCGTAAAGATGTACCTATCTGTAAAAAGGTTTTGTCATTAAATTTTACTTAGTACTCTTAAATAATAAGATTCTCTTTGATGTGACATGTCTAAATGCTAAATGCTAAAGCAACGAACACCCCACTACTCTTCTAGGGCCGAAGATTATATTATTTGTCGAAAGCGACACATAGTGTGTAGTCACTATGGGCTTGTACTACCCGATAAAGAATGAATGCGCATTTAAGATGGTTCTAAGGCGGATATACATATCATCACCGTGAAATATGATCAATAATCCTGGTTTCATGTGGAATAAATTGATGACATAAAATTGAGAAACATCTAATGGAAAAAAAACTAAGAAAACACCATACGCTCAACTTAGTTAACAAACAAAGCTCTTTGTGAGGATTGTGACTATAGTGCATAGTACATGCCATTACGTTCGCTAACCCGGAAATAGGACAGCCCGATTTTATGATCTCAAAAGCAAAGGCACACAAAGCCCAAATCATATCAGTGCCAAATGCTTTTCAGATACTATTTGCGATGTGATCTTGACGTGAGCGACGCAACCGACGTGAATCCCTTCTCCAACACAACACGTTACACGATCCCCTCCCGTCGCGGCGACGACGGCGACGGCGAGCCGGCAGAAGAGAAAGCGGCGACCGAACATTCCGAGACCTGGCCCGGTGGTGACATGGCGTGTCGCGAGTGGGTGTCTCACGCCGGAGATATTTTCAGAGCGAGCGGGCGACTGTCGCAGGTGACGGTTTTGCCCTGCGGTGGTGTGGACCATTTACGGTGCTGGCCACGCTAGGATATTTTTGAGCCAGTGGACAGAAGGATCTGGACTCCTAGTCCTGGCCTCTCTTTCGTGGCATGGGTCTGGATCATGCTTTGGTGGAGTATCTTTTGTAGTAGTTTTGTTTTTGTCTTCACAAAAAAAAAAAGGGAGAGAAAGGTTGATAGGGGTAAGTCATGAGCTACCGAATGTTCTGTGAGCACATTCGTCCTGGGAAAAATTTGCTCAAAGTCCACTGAAATTGTCTATTGGACAAAAACTTTTCATGGAACAACAGGCCATATTGACTGTGAAAAATAATTTGTTAAAATGAGTTTTTCAGCTAGAATGAGTGAAATTTTTGGGTTTTCTAATAGGAGCATAATTTATGCTGTGATGCCTAGGACAAAAAAGAGTAGTTACTACTATTTTGCTGACTATGCCAGACTGAAGCGAGTTTGAGCTTGATAGGATGAATGCAATAATTGGCTGGGCACAAAAGCACGAATGGATCAGAGATTTAAATCCGATAGATTATTTAGTTCAAAATAGTACAAATTGATTGTGATGACATCAAATATTCACAAAGTATTAACATTGTTTGATTTTCTTCACATGGTACCATCATATAGGTATCACGCAAGATATCTCTTTTATCGATGACAAGTCACCCATTCTGTTTTGTCTTTGTAAGCATGAGAAACATTATCCATTAACATTAGATACTTGCAGATAATAATTAGTTCAATGATACTTAGCCACATGCATGACCAACTCTTTTTTATTAAAAGTTACCATCAACATAACCACCACAAGATGGTTTGGGGGAGACGAAGATGGTGGTGCTAGTGACTTTCGAGTAAGAAACATTTATATATTATAGCCGACGAGGATATTGTGATATGTTCAAGCATGGCCTAGTTTGTGTTTTGTCTCACATGCATGCCATGGGTTTTTGGGGGGAAATAAAAAAAATTAGCAACTGATTTTGCAGTTGTATTCTCTATTTCAAGCTTCTTTTCGTTCCTCCACCCGTTAGATATATATACATTTGATGAATTGGGTGGGATGCACTCATCTTTGCTTTTATTTCCATGTTAACGGAAATGCAAAATAATGGTTGCTTCTGATAGAAAACAATGTGAAAAAAAGCAACACACGCAATTCATCAAATGTAACATGTGCGTTCAGACACTCACAACACACGCCCACTCACCTCTATGAACGCACATGGACAACCCTATCCTTATGAGCATCTTCGATGATTGAGCCGGTAAATCTTCGCGATTGACGAAGTCACCACTGACGTCTCGCTGTCGAAGGCCACGTCGCCTACCGCTGAAAGCACAAAACCATTAAAGCCTAGAATTCGCTTCTACGAGGAGTCAAACCCAGACCTGAGAGGTGCTACTTGGGTGTCTTAACCTTCAGGCCAAGACCCCTTTCACAGTATTGAAAAAATTTAACTTAAATAAATTTGTGCACAGAGAGAGAGAGAGTGTCTCTATTTTGCTTTAGAAGTTAAGCATACAATTTACAATGTGTATGCACTATATTCTTGATTTGGATAACAGAAATTTTACACACGTACAACATTTTCTAAAGCGAGAAAAATATTCTTGATTTCTTGTCCGCGAAGCGAAGGAACCACGTGCGCCGCGCCGCCGTTGGATGCGATCGCGTCCCGGCGGCCGGCCCGACCAGCACCGTCCCTCGCCGCTGCGGGCCCACTGCACCGCCTCCGCAGCAGATATTTTCGCCCGCCCGCGTGGCGCGCCCCGTAATTAACTCGCACCCTCGTGGCCCTTCTTCCCGTCCTCCTCCGCGGCAATAAAAAAATCAAGCGCAGAAATATCTCAGCATCTGCTCTCCATTCCGCACACCAAACCACGCCGAGGAGAGAGAGAGAGAGAGGGCGAGGGAGGTGAGGGACTCGCATGTTCGACGCTGGGGATCGCGGGGACGTTGCGGTGAAGAGGATGAGGCTGTGGGAGGAGGAAGAGGAGGAGGGGATGGAGGTGGACGGGGCGGAAGAGGAGGCGTGGGTGTGGGGCGCGCCGGCGGCGGAGGAGGAGCAGAGGACGGCAGCGATCGTGGTCGCCGACGCGGCGGAAGCGGACTTCCCCGTCATCTACGTCAACGCCGCCTTCGAGGCCGCCACGGGGTACCGCGCCGACGAGGTGCTCGGCCGCAACTGGTAAGAACGAGCACCCCCACACCTTCCGCCTCTGTTTTGCTCTGTTTTTGTTGTGCTCTCTGGTGCCGGAGAATGCCGCTTGCCTGATGCGTCGCGCGAGCTAGAGCAATGAATGTTCGCTCGTTGCGCGCCTTCTTTAATTTGTGAACATGCCGGTCCGTAATCAAAAGTTAGGATTTTTATGTGACCATTTGTGCAATCGCTTATGCAATCAAAAGTTAGGATTTCAAAATCCGTGTAGTGCGGTGTCTGTTTCTATATGCAAATGTTGTGCGTGTTCGCCATGTTCGTTGCAGGGATTGAAATGAGTAGTGTCTTTTCTTGGTGATGTGTAGGATTTTAGAATGTAGTCGTGGGTTTGGATTGAACGGTTAGTAATTTAGGATTTTCTCTCGCTTGAATCGAAAGCAAGGCATGGGAATCATGCGAATTGGACAGCTGGTGTCAATTTGAGTAAGTGCCAAGTCTTTTTTCGGGTGTTAGAAACTTATTATTGCTTTACCATCCGTTGAGTAATGGTTACATTAGGTAAATAATTTGACAGGGCACTACCGAATTGTTACATAACAAGCAACCAAGCGACATTGTAGGTGCAAACTTATTAGAAATCTCTGTTTCTTGATAGCAAAAGACTGACATGACATCTCATAAGAGAAGGATGAGATCTAGTCAGTGATTACTGATGTCTATAGGTAATATGTACAAATGGAATTGTTAGCAGGCTGTAGAATGCATAGAAGCTTAAGGACTGATGGTGAGATGTTCACCGATTCATGCTGAGCCATTTCGATGAGCAGAGGGTGGGGAAGAACATGCTGATGGCTGCCACCGATGAGATATTCTGCATGATACTATGGCTGCTATGCTAAAGTTAGCCACTTGCACGTAGAGAAAGGAATGACAAGAAGAAATCCTAGGACGAATGGTATTGTACAAAACGAGATGTGTAGGCCACTAGAACATAAAAAATATCTCCTATGGATGGCAGCACCTGAGCTGGGTGTCTAATGACTCGATCCAATAAATCCTAAGACGAATGGTGTAGTACTAGAAAACAAGATATGTAAGCCACTGGAACATAAAAACTATCTTCTATGGATGGCACCTGACCCGGGTTTCCAATGACGCAACCCTGTTGAGTGGTCAGTTTAGCCTCCCCACCAATAATTGGTGGCTCCAGTTATTATTGTTTAGCGTTCAGGATCAGATCTAGCTAACAATTTTAATGTTATAGAACTGGGTCCCAACTCAAAGCATCAGCTTGGTAACAATAGTTTTAACCTCTTCATTGTTGATACTGACAAAATTTGATGAATACATCAGTTTGATAAGTTCAGTGCTATCGAATCCAGCTGTTGATGTAGCAAAGAAAAGTTGCCTTGTTGATTTTATTGTTGGGTCGGCAATTCAACAAAAATATATATACACATGTTATGGTAGAATTATTTTGTTTCTGTAGTTTTTTTTTGTGCATGTTTTTCTGTTTGCCATCTGTTGTCACTTGTATCACTTTTAAAATTGCTAACACTGACAAACTTGACAGAGGGCCTTGTGAAGCATCTCACGAACTCTGTTCACTCAAACTTGTCTTTCAGCCGATTCCTTCAATTCCGGGATCCACGTGCGCAAAGGCGGCATCCCCTTGTTGATCCGATGGTTGTGTCAGAAATTCGGCGATGCCTCAATGAGGGGATTGAATTCCAGGGTCAGCTGCTGAATTTCCGGAAGGATGGAACTCCACTTTACAACAGGCTAAGGCTTGTTCCGATGCACGGGGATGATGGCTCTGTTACACATGTTATTGGAATCCAGCTATTCTCTGAAGCGAACATCGATCTTAGCAATATATCGTATCCAGTATACAAACAACAGTCTAGCCACAGGCCCATCATTCAGGATCTGAACTCAGTTGCTCATGAACATGTTCCCAAAATTCAAAGTTCCAACTACTGTGGTATTTTCCAACTGTCAGACGAAGTTCTTGCACACAATATCCTATCTCGTCTGTCACCAAGAGATGTCGCATCCATTGGATCAGTCTGCACTCGAATGCATGAACTAACAAAGAACGATTACCTGAGAAAGATGGTCTGCCAGAACGCATGGGGAAGAGATGTCACTGTGAGACTTGAGATGAGCACCAAGATGTTAGGATGGGGTCGTCTTGCAAGAGAGCTAACAACCCTTGAGGCAGCCTCATGGAGGAAGTTCACAGTTGGAGGACGTGTGGAGCCTTCCCGGTGCAACTTCAGTGCCTGTGCTGTTGGTAACCGCCTTGTCCTTTTTGGAGGGGAGGGGGTCAACATGCAGCCTATGGATGACACGTTTGTGCTTAACCTGGAGTCTGCAAGGCCAGAATGGCGCCGTGTCAAGGTTTCTGCTTCCCCACCTGGCCGTTGGGGACACACTCTATCATGGCTGAACGGATCATGGCTGGTAGTATTTGGAGGCTGCGGCCAGCGAGGTTTGCTCAATGATGTCTTTGTCCTTGACCTTGATGCTCAGCAGCCTACTTGGAGGGAGGTTGCAAGCGAGGGTCCTCCACTACCACGGTCTTGGCACAGTTCATGCACCGTGGATGGTTCAAAGCTTGTTGTCTCAGGTGGCTGCACCGAATCTGGTGTTCTTCTCAGTGACACCTTTCTTCTCGACCTCAACAAGGAAAAGCCTGCTTGGAGGGAGATTCCTTCATCCTGGTCACCACCATCCCGCCTTGGCCACACGTTGTCAGTTTACGGTAAAACTAAACTATTTATGTTTGGTGGACTGGCGAAGAGTGGCTCACTCCGTCTGCGCTCCAGCGATGCCTACACTATGGATGTTGGTGAGGACAGTCCACAATGGAGGCAGTTGGCAACAACAGGGTTCCCAAGTGTTGGCCCGCCACCACGGCTTGATCATGTTGCTGTGAGCCTGCCGTGCGGAAGGATCATCATATTTGGTGGCTCAATTGCCGGACTGCACTCGCCTGCGCAGCTGTACTTGATTGACCCAGCCGAGGAGAAGCCAACATGGAGGATCCTGAACGTCCCTGGACAGCCCCCGAAGTTCGCTTGGGGTCACAGCACCTGTGTGGTCGGTGGCACCAGGGTCCTTGTTCTGGGAGGCCACACTGGGGAGGAGTGGATTCTGAATGAGCTCCATGAGCTCTGCCTTGCAAGCAGGCCTGATGAAGACGATGAATGATCCTGTTTTTCTGGCACGAGGGGCTGTCATGTCCTATCTATCATACCCTATAGTACTCATGTTTTTTGGGCATCATATTTTTATTAGAAAATTGGTGCAGAAAATTGAAAAAGAGTAGTAAGAGTTTAGTCTAGCTTTTGTTTTCGTCATCGATTGGTCTTCTGCAGGATTCCATAGCTATCATGGTCTTATCTTATTCTGGAAAGGAAGCCAAAAAAAAAAAGAAAAAGAATCCTAGTCTATTTGTAGATTGTATATTCCTGCACTGAAGTTGCCACTTTGTGCTCTTGTGTTTGCACATGTTTTTATCTATGTTAATGGGCATATTGTTGTAGTTTCAGGTAAGTTCTGTTACCCAACTAGTGTATTATATCGATGCTGTTTGGGTTATAATATCTATGCGCTGTGTGTAACAGATTGTATCACCTCATGCCACTCGTATGCTGCTTTGGTTGGTTGTAATGTTTGAAATGTAGAATGCCAGCTCTTGAGATGATGATGGGAACCTGCGACGCAGTTCCAATGGCTTGCCGACTATTTATCTCAGTATTGCTCGGAATTACCGTGATAAATCATTGACATTCGGAGAGACATGGAGAGACGTCGTTTCATGAAACATGAGCTGGGAGAAGAACAAATATATACATAACGAGTTGCAGTGTTGATAGCGCCTTCAACTTTATTAGCGTCGGATCAAGCTTAAGTCACGCTCATGGCTTGGACAGATCACGCACGGCATCATCCTCTCTCGTATCGTATGGGCATCTGCCGTGTCGTGGAACCATGGTCCCAGACGGGCATCAGATGCCGACCGCACGGCCGTTAAGGACAGCCACATGAAGCATGATGTGTGTGATGCTTCCTGGTCCATAATTTTTTAAGCTCTTAAGTTAAACGATAACCCTTGCGATGTTATGGCACGTATATAAGTTCATAAAATTAAAGTGTGTAAAAAATTAAACGACAACGACACCTAAGGCAACCACGGTGGCTGAAAGATTGATAGGCTTTGGCCAACCTAACGTAGATAGTGAGCATGTCTCGTCTTCTCTATCATGCCTCCGCTCAGAAAAGGAGAAATATACGTTGGTGCAAGTGCTACAAGCCCGTTTTCTATCCTTTGCTCCAAGGACGTATAGAATCAGTCTTCGTCGGAGGGAAAGAAACAAAGAAAAAAAGCTCCTGCAAGCGTGGGCATTGAACGTAGCATTACTGGTTGACCTGACCCAATGTTGAGTCTTCAGTCATGATTCTGTCCGATACAACCATATGAAGATGGTCAATTCTTACGTCATCCCTAATCAAATCTACATCGGATGCAGGGACTTAGCGGATGTTCGGCGTATAGGGGTCTAAATTTTAGAGGAGTCTAAACTCTAGATAAGTTATATGACGTATAGGGATCTAAATTTTAGAGGAGTCTAAACTCTAGATAAGTTATATTAAATAAAGTTTAATTACAAAACTAACTACAGAACCTTGGTCTAATTCGCGAGACGAATCTAATGAGGGTAATTAAACCATGATTAGATGATGGTTACTGTAACATAACGGTAACAAAACATAGATTAGTTAGGCTCATTAGATTCGTCTTGTAAAAATGTACCCATCTGTAAAAAATTTTTATCATTAAACTTTATTTAATACTAAATTTTCTTTATTTAAAAGCCTCTAAAATTTAGCACTAAAATAAACTAAAATAAACGAACAGGGCCTTAGGTGGTAGGCACAAACTCAATAATGGAGTCTTTTGAGTGCACCGCACATCTGACCAGCTGTTACACTAGAACACTGCCCGTATGCAAAAGGACACCGTTTGGTCATTGTCAAAATTAACTCAGCAAAGAACAAACAGATCAACATTTAGTCGCGCCTTCGTACACTGTTTAACACCATTACGTGTGCTCCAAAACCCTGATAGGTGACACCGCAGACACGGCCAAACAAACTTTTCAAAGACTCCATCTGAACAGAACACTGGAAGTCATGCCATCAAATATAGGTTAACACAGCAACAATCTAACAGCACTGCGAAGGAGCAGGTTTTTCCTGGTGGCTGGGTTGGGGAAATGAAAACCAGCATCCAACCATCATTTATCGAACGAAACAAAAGCGTACGGCACATAACATCTAAAGTACTTAATTTAAACAGCAATGCAGCACCATCGTCTACTCGACGACAGCCGTACGTATACTAGAAGATAGCTAATCGGAATCGAAGCGTGTCGATCTTCGGTAGACCTCCCAACATCAGCAGGCATATAACAGGTCGGGAGTCCAAGTCGGCCTTACTGCCCATCACCGGATTCCTTGGGCGCAGCTGCTTCCTTGATTTCATCACCACCATCCTCCTGCAGATGAAGGAAACAATCAAGTTTAGATTACAACCATCGCACACACAGAATATATACCAATACAGCCGAAGGGAACTTACATTGGTGTCAGATGTCCATAGGGTCAAGTTGTCACGCAGGAGTTGCATGATCAGGGTGCTGTCCTTGTAGGATTCTTCACCCAGGCTGTCCAGCTCTGAGATAGCCTCATCAAAGGCCTACAAGAATCATTTAGATATGAAGCAACAACATTTTTTTAAAAAAAAATGAAGCAACAGAAACATTGAAAACTAGCATTGCTCATTTATATTGAAAAGGCGATCTTTCAAGTTTTCAGTCACATTGAGTTGAATTATTCTCAGTTATTATACAGTTCCAATTATTTTTGTCCAACGCTAATTCAATATTCCTAGTTCAAAAATAAAAACACATAAATTGCATAGCCATGATTGTAAAAATAATGACACTGACATGTAGTGAGTAGAATAACCAAAATATGGCAGCTGAAATGATGAAATATTGATTTATTTATTTTTTTAAAACAAATGGGTATCACCTGATCCACCTGAATTTACAAAAGTTGTTATAACTTGGATCATTTGATCAAGCAAATGTAGAAAAACACTAGCAGAGAAATTGTATGAAGTTAATACCAAGAAAACTAATGTATAAAGTTGTTATACCAAGAATGCTTGCAAGTTTTATCAAAAGCTACATAGTAGAGTAATATAGGGCTCTAACTTCATCAAAAGGCAGTGACGTCCGTGAAAAAAACAACTGGAACTGTGTGCTATTTACAGAACTGCACTGCATTTTGTATGAACAATTTTACAAAACATTAACACGAACTAACATCTTTGAATGTGGAACCAATCAAATATCTAGCAGCTACAAGTGCACTATTTCAACATCACCATTTTGTAACAAAGGTACCAACCCTACAAAGGGGCAAAGTGGATCGTAAGTACTTCACAATGGGCCAAATGAACAACAATAATCGTTCTCCTAATATGCAAATTTGAACACTACTTCCATGCAACAGCATTACAATCAAAACCAAAGGAGACAGGGAGATGAAGCGAACCTGCTTCGCAAGGTTGCAAGCACGGTCAGGGGAGTTCAGGATCTCATAGTAGAACACTGAGAAGTTGAGCGCAAGACCAAGCCTAATGGGGTGGGTCGGAGCCAGATCTGCAAGAGCAATATCCTACAACCACAGTACCAAACATCATCAGTCAGTCACAAGATACGCTAATACCATCCACATCTACAAATAAACAAATTGATTGCATGTCATGAGAAATCCAACCTGAGCAGCTTTGTATGCGTTCATGGTGCTCTCTGCAGCTTCCTTCCTCTCAGTGCCAGACTTGAACTCAGCAAGGTACCTGCAACACAATCATCAAGACAGATCAGATACACATAACTCTGCACTAATGATAACAAATTCACAATCATATACAAAGTAAAGGACGAGCTCACATCCCAGGAAGGCATCATCCATCATACGATTAAATTAATGAATGTCAACCAAGAAATGCACTACAAAGAGAACCCCAGAAACATCAATCTCTTCCCCCTTTTCATTATTTGACTTTTTCACCTCAAATAAGAAACTAGACCTCAACAAATTCAAACGAAAAAGACCACGCCTCAACCCGAGACTTAATCATCACCAGGACATCAGATCCATATCATAATACTCCTGATATCTCGTTAGATCTAAAATCTTGACTTCACCAACCACAAGTGCAAGGTCCATACGCATAAGTCCGATGTCTGGTACGAACAACCACCAATAAATAAGTACTCAAAACCGCACTAATCCGAGGTGCATACACACGGATCCCTCATAAAATAAGTGAAATCTATCACTCGGTCACAGCGCACGTGAACAGATCCAGCCTTCACTAGCTCACAAACCTCGCGCATCAGTCACTCCGTGCACAGATCGAATCATCATGCAACGAAAAAGAAAAGTGAGATCTCAGGGTGTGATTTGAAAGTATACCTGTGGTAGTCTCCCTTCATCTTGAGGTAGAAGACCTTGGACTCGGCGGCGCCGGCGGAGGGGACGAGGTGGGAGTCGAGCAGGGCGAGGATGCCGTCGCAGATGCGGGCGAGCTCGGCCTCGATCTTGGAGCGGTAGGCGCGGATGGACGCGGCGTGGGCCTCGTTACCGCGGCCCTCCTCCTTCTGCTCGATGGAGGAGATGATCCGCCACGACGCCCTGCGCGCGCCGATGACGTTCTTGTAGGCGACGGAGAGCAGGTTGCGCTCCTCCACGGAGAGCTCCTCGCCCCCGCCCGCCCCGCCGGCGGCGCGCGCCACGCGCTCCATGAACTCCACCATCTCCTCGTACCGCTCCGCCTGCTCGGCCAGCTTGGCCATGTACACGCTCTCCTCCCGCGTGGGCTCCGACGGCGACATGGCGGACGGCGGGATCTCCGGCGCAAGGCAACAGGGAAGGCTACAGGGTTCGCACGGCGGCGCAGAGGATCCTGATGCGGAGGAGGAGGGGGCGACGCGTTTGTGCGGAGGTGGGAGGAGGGGTGGGGCATTTGAGGAGGACGCGGCCCCCGGGGGGGCGGGGGATGCGGGGCCCGCATGGCAGTGGGATGACGTGGCGGTCAAAGGCGCGGGGCGCGCGCCGCGGGTGGCGGTGCGGGGGGAGGGTCGTGTGGTCGTGCGTGCGGCGCGGAGGTGGGTGGATGCGGTTTGGTCGGTGGCCGCGTGGGCGGTTGTGGTTGGGCGGAGATGGTGTTTGCTGTGTGTGGGAGGTGGGGCGAGAAACGAGAGGCGATCCGGTTTGGGGCGGTCAATCTGGGCTGGGATGGGCGGTGAAGCGTAGCCCATGCTACACGGTGGTATACAGTTTAATTGTTTTTTTTTTGTTTATAATATTTGTTTAAAAAAATATAAATAACGTTGATAGTGCAGTTTTTATCGAGACATCAACCCGACCGTTGGATCTCAGGTATCCTTGATGATGGGCCTTCGCAAAAAAATAGCAGAACAGCGGAGATTTGCAAGGCCGCATGTACAGAGGCCGACTGGTGGATGGACACAAAATGGTCAGCCCATTCGGCCCACGAGCCGATCTAACAAATTTTCTATTTTTGGTCTGCAAAAGTGTACTCCCCGAGATTCAGCTTTACAGTTTTTTTTCCTTTGATGTCGAACTCACAATCAAAGGACCTGAGTACATTCTTGAGTGTATTTGTATCAGTGTGATTTTGATCAGTTTGGGAGATAAATATGTTTGAAGTCACAAATTTGCGAAAATCATTCCCTCCAATCGCTTGCCCCGTGTCAACAACCAATTTTAGCAAACTTTTGATGATCCTCAAGATGGATATTCATATATAGCATTTTCACTCTTAAGGCAGGTACAAAGGTGTTGTCTCATAGATGGTCTCATGCATGACACGTAATTATAAGACGATTTATGAAACCACACATACAATGGATGATTGTTTTAGTTGTCTTATAGTAATTATATTTTCTTTTAATTTATGGATGAGAAAATGAATGTTTATGAGTTGCAATGCAACTACAACACGTACAATGGTGTGTAAGCCGTCTCATACTTCTAAGTTTTAGCGTTTGAGATGATTGTCTCGCAAAAACAACCTTTTTCTTTTACCTCTCTCTCTCTTCCACCTCATCAAAAATCATACGTGGCGTTGCATGAGATGGGTTATGAGACTGCCTACGTGTAGTAGTGTTGTACTTGCCTTTAGGTTGTTCCTTGGTTCACCCTAATTTTAGTTCATTGTATCCTTCTTGGAAAAGTGAAGAAATGATCAGGCCAAACCAAAATATATAGTTGCCCAAGTGGCCAAATCTGGCTTTACCCTCCGGGAAATGTTCTTTGTCGCTAAGATAGAACATATGCTCGGTCCCCCCACCATCCCTCTCGTGTCATCCTCCATCACCGTCGAAGCAGCTTGCTCACACCAAGCACACGCATCCCAGTGCCTACCGATTGATGGAAAACGAGACTCTCAAAAAAAAAAAAAGCTTGGAATTGAATGCTGTTTTCCTTGGTGGATTCCTACTTTTCAAGTTGGATGCCCAATTTCGCAGTAAAATTATTTATGCGAGTCAATAGCATGAACATTTTTGTGGTAAAGGTTTGGAGTTATCAAGGTTGAACGTTTAAGTCGCGGTACTGAATAATCTAAAGAAACGTCGCCATACTGAACTTGCAAACACTGAAGCAATATAATGGCCAAGCACTTCAATTAATTTTAGCGTTTGTTTCATGAGGTCTAAATTTTAGAGGGGTCACATCAAAGAAAATCTTGTTATTTAAAAGTATTAAATAAAGTTTAATTACAAAACTAACTGCAGAACCTTTGGTCTAATTCGCGAGACGAATCTAATAAGAATAATTAAGCTGTGATTAGATGATAGTTAATGTAGCACCACTGTAGTAAAATATAGATTAATTAAATTCATTAGATTCGTCTTGAAATGAGCATTCATCTGTCAAAAAGATTTTGTCATTAAATTTTATTTAATAATTTAATACTTTTAAATAACAAATTTTTTTTTATGTGACAGATCTAAATTTTAGAAGGGAGGAAACGAACACCGTTATTTCGTTTTCCCCGTTCGAAAGGCAACAGGAAGGATGACCGAGCTAGCTGGCTCTCCTGAAATGGGGCCAGGGCAGAGAAGGATCCGTTCCCTATTCCCCCAAGCAAATGGCGACAACGAAAGCAACAAAATCATGCGGGTACATATCAACAGATCACCGGGCAGGCAACCACCACTCCGAGCCATTGGTCCACGCAGGTGAGCTACCAAATGGTCACCAAACTGAATCAAGTTGTTTTAATAAAGCTGTCCCTCGCAAGGACGAAAAAAAAAAATCTAATGTAAATGTTGTAGCAAGTCCCGTGGCAGAGAAAAAATGTCACAGAGTAGTAAGCTACACTGCTACAGTCGCCCCCATCTGGCAAGGCCGCCCACTCATCCCCGATTCTACAACAGAAACTGTAGTGCCAAGACAAACAAAAGAATTCAGGTTCCTGGTGAGTTCGTCACCAGTCTATCTGAAGCCGCCGGTGGACTACTTCGAACTGCCATTTTTCCCAACCAGGCCACCAAACCTGCGCTAGTCTATAACATTCGGATGGCTTCAGTCAGAAACCATCCAAGTACCCCAAAAAATGGATCCGTTGAGCACTCCCAATCACATTTTTCAGTTTGAGCATCGCAGGGGAAGAACTATGGGCCGCTGCAGGCGGGAGCTCGCGGGTCGTCGCCCTCGTGATCATCAGCGTCGCTGTCGCTGTCGCCGTCTTCTTCCTCCTCTTCTCCCCCTGCTGCTGCTGCTGCTCGCCATCGCCGACCGCCAGCTCGCCGCGGCCAGCATCTTCGACGGCAGCGACGACACGGCCTCGGTTTGATGCGATTATTCACCTTTTTTTGTCTGACCAGTTGAAAATTTTAGCACGTGTGCTCACTCAACTTGGTGCGCATGCACAGGATTGCAGCAGGACGTGTGAGTCCGAGCACTGCACGGGTACGTGTGATATATATATTACTAGCTCGTGTCTGAATTTCGCGTTGTGGTGCATCATGTGACGATTGGTTCTGTTTAATTTCCAGCGGCGCCGCTGATGCGGTACGGCAAGTACTGCGGCCTGTCCTACACGGGGTGCCCCGGCGAGTCCCCCTGCGACGCGCTCGACGCCTGCTGCATGCTCCACGACGCCTGCGTCCAGGCAACCGACAGTAAGTTTACTCTGCACTGCACCGATGTTCATATAGGTTCAGTAAATTATTCTTGTCATTTTTATTCTTTATTTTCTTCTCGTTTGTGTGCACGGTTGCAGACGACTATCTGAACATGTGGTGCAATCAAAGCCTTCTCGACTGCGTGGCCGCGGCGCGGCCGTCGACGGCGGGGACGACGTTCGCGGGGAACCAGTGCAACGTGACGGAGGTCGCCGACGAGATCACGTCCGTCGTGGAGGCCGCCGTCTTCGCCAAGAGAATCCTTCACAAGCCGTAGCGACGCGCGCGGTCCCCTCCCTGACGGAGAGATGCTCTGAACTTGCGATGGTAGCTGGAGCCGGCGGCCAAGAAAGGTTCAGTGGCCTGGTGGGGTTCGATGGCCCGTGCAGTTGACGACTTCCGTTGGCAACTCCCTTTTTTCTTTTTGTCACGTTCAATTGGTAAAGATCAGATGTGCCGCTAGCTTGTTGCCCTTGTGATTTTTGGCAACGAAAAAAAAAAGGCAGAATAAAAAGGAAGATTATTTTGATACGCCAGCACGCATGAATTGGAGCTCTATTACCTTCTGCCACCAATCTGTCTCTGTTATTCATACTTTGCACCCATCGTTCCAATGCACTAGCTAATGAAGCTTACAAGAGAGGTGCTGGAAACCACCTATCCGACTCTGTAATTTGTAGACGTTTTTTGTCGACGAGTTGTGTTCAGAGCAGAGATTTCGACTTATTTATTACAAATCTGGTATCAAAGAAGGTCCTCATGTTGATGGAATCCAACTCGGCCTCCTAGTCAAAGAGTCATATGTCAATATAGTATCATTTCGCTTGTACAAGGCATGGTACAAGATATTCATGAAAATTTCTTTGGCAGTACAACAAAGAGTTATGAGAAGATCATGTTCGCACCACAAACGAATGGTGCAGTTTTCCCATGACTCTGTTCTCAAATCATGCATCCAAACTGCAAAATTTTTCGGTTAGTCTGTTATGGATTCTTGTAGTTTTTCACTTAAACCTGCTTATTGAATTTTTTTTTCTATTCCTTTGTTTTCCATTCATGTGTTCCAAAAGTGCCTTATCATTTTTTTTACATATTTTAATGTCAAATTTTCAAAAAACTACAACTTTTGGAACCAATTTCAAAAAAATACAACTATTTTGACAATGGGTTTCAGAAAACTACAACTTTTTTCTGCCCCCATATGTCAATCTCACTTTGAGAACAATAACATTTATGGGGGCGACATATGGGACTAGGCACAAAAGTTGTAGTTTTCTGAAAACCATGGTAAAAAATAGTTGTAGTTCTAAAATAGATATAAAAAAAATTATAGTTTTCTGAAACCTTAACACAAATGGTAGTAGTTTTGTGCAATTGACTCCTTTAAAATTGGCCAGAACATGTAGTCCCATGGTGAGTGCAAATTGAGCAGCCACTGTTATGGATTCTTGTAGTTTTTCACTTAAACTTGCTTCTTGTGTTTTTTTTTATTCCTTTGTTTTTCATTCGTATGTTCCAAACAATGACTTATTATTCTATTACAGAGTGCAAATTTTTATAAGCATGGGGGCATTTGCCCCCTCTTTGACCTTCAAATTGCTGCTGTTACAGAATGACTGGACCAAGATTTTGCAAGGTTCCAAGTATCATTCAAACTAAACCATTGAGATGACAAAAATGATTGAAACTGAAGAAGACTTGGTTCTTCTTCTACGAAATGTTACAATCAAATGTCTAGTACGCAACTGATCATCAAAGTTTTGGCCCGTGTTGAGAAGAAAAAAATATATTGAGGCGAAATGATGAGAAGAAATTTGAACCAATGATTTTGCGAGTTGCTTTCTCAAATAGTTGCCACAGTTAGAGAGATAAAAAATTGTTTTAATAAAAAATCTTCGGTTCAACTTATCAAACTATAATCATCGACGACTTCCTCTAGGGTTTTGTATCTTGTAGGGTGGATATAAGCATGGGGGCATTTGCGCCCTCTTGACCTTCAAACTACAGCTGTTACAGAATGACTGGACAGAGATTTTGCAAGGTTCAAAGTATCATTCAAACTAACTGAAACCACTTCTTCAATTTGGGGCAGAAGATGCTTACCTGAAATTCAATACTTTGGATTTGACACCACTTCTTCAATTTGGGACAGATGAAAATGGTGACATCTTCTGGAATTACTGGCAGCCATTCCCAGAGCTGGAGAAGAGGGCGATGAAGTAGCAGTAAACTTTCTAGATTGCTCAAACACTCCACGCCTCCAATGTACACCAGCCCTTGGCAATCAGATACCTCAAGTTCAATCAACTGTGAAGGATCAGGTAAATTTAAGTGACACCCTTGAACTGTTAAAGATGACAACATTCGTGGAAACTTCATTTCAGGCAATATATAAAGGACCGTCCGCTATAACCCCTGATTTCCAGCCTGCAAAGCATACAGAGATCACCATGGAAGAATGGAACACCACCAGAACGTTTTGAACCGAACTTTAAGAGACGCAGTTCAGATGACAACCAATTACTTGGTGACAAAACAAGTTCTGGCCCTTTCTCAGGGCAAACATCTAGGTAGAGGTGGACTTGTAGAAACCTTTATCCTTCCAGATTAGTCAACAGGTGAAATTACGTTCTTATCCTTCACAGTATCTGGCCTAACATCCCTAAAACCTTGCGTTTGATAATATTTTGCATGTAAAATTATGCTTGTTCCTAGTCCAAATAAGCAAATGAGGTATGCGCAAATGGTAGATCCACCCTTCATAACAAACAGGCAGGCCAATAATAAGCAAGCATGCAAACCAAACAAGAAAATGCGGCTGAACATGATCAATTAACATTCTTCAGCGTCTCAAAATTAAAACTCATTCACCTCCTACTCAATGTGAACCCTACAGGAGACAATTTGTACTGGAGCTCATTAAGAACAATGACATCAACCATCTCAAGCAACATGACGTGAGATTCAACCCTCAAATACAAGGCGTTTTGCTTTCTGACTAGTGCTGCTACAAGTTACCCTCAAAAATAATATGCCAATCAAAAAATGATTGTTGTTTTGGATCTGCAGGGTTGCACCATGTTGGACGGTCATACCTTATGGCGTGTACACAAAATTGATTGATGTTTTAGCAACAGGTAGTAAGATAAAATGAAATGTTCATTTTGCAAAGTTCATATATTTTTCGAGTGAATTTCACAAAACCACAATTATTTGTGTCATGGCTTCAGAAAACTACAACTTTTGAAACTTATTTAAGAGAACTAGTACTATTTTAACCATATGTTCCAGAAAACTACAAATTTTGTGTGCGGTCCCACATGTCATCTGGTCATACTCATTGAGATTGACATAGGGGGACCCGAAGAAAACTTGTAGTTTTCTGAAATCTATGGTCAAACTAGTTGTAGTTCTCTAAAATAGGTTTCAAAAGTTATAGTTTTCTGAAACCTTAACACAAATAGTTGTAATTTTGTACAATTCACTTTATATTTTCAGTTGTAAAGCATAGCATACATAAGGGCAGCCAATCAAGAATATAGTGGCAGCACAGCTGGCCATAACGTTGATGCATAGGCGTTGGAATCAATGACGTCATAAACTTCTGCCATCACTTTTTTTTTTTTTTTGAAACGCTCACAATTAGTTGGCCCATGCGAGTCGATTTCTCTGCACCAGCACAATGGTTGAAAATAGGTGTATATGGATGTAAGAGCTTCTTTAATAAGCAATAGACCACTAGACTAAAATTGCAACTGAAATTTATCTACTGCTATGCTACCCGAAGGTCACAGACGAGATCACGTCCGTCGTGGAGGCCGCTGTGTTCGCCAAGAGGATCCTTCACAAGCCCTAGACCCGCGTGCGTGCGGCGGCGCTGTGCTAGCTCGTACTTACGTGCGCGCGCGTTCCCCTCACGTGAGAGATGCTCCAAGCATGCGTGCGGTTGCTGGAGCCTGTGGCCTAGATGGGCCGTGTAGTTGACGACTTTCGCTGGTCAATTTAAGAGCAGATTGCCTACCGCGTTCCTGATTTTGGCAACGAAAATTGGCATAATAAACAAAAGATTATTTTACATGTCAAAACTGCCCATGTGGCGGGGTGCCACGTAGGCAAGAATTGGATCTTTTTACCTTTTGCCTAATTTTCCAGTTCTTGTTTTTGCCAAACTTGCATAAAGGTAGATGGTGAATATTGGGGGCACACATTGCAAGCAAGAAATAATCTTACCCTTTTTTTTCCAACTAATTCAAGCATTGGCGCGTGATCGTCCGTGACAGAAGGAAAGGAATATGGCGTCACAACAATGTTTCTGCTGCTACGAACCCAACAGGCCTTACTACTGCTAGTGCATTACACATTTCATGAGTCATGACAATCGGAAACATGTTATGACGTTGTCTGATATGACATGTTCAAGACACTAGACGCTAATTGCCGTTAGATATATATAAGTGAATAAAGAAGGTGAGAAATTCTGGATAGTGGTGGTACTGGACTACTGGTAGAATTTCAGAGAAACTTGAGCACAACAAACACGTTCTTTTTCTTTTTCTTTTTGTGAAGAGCGCAAAATCATTTTGTCGGGAAATAAGCTAGCCATTTTGCAAACAACTAATGCAATATTTTTTTTAAAAAAAAAGAAAGCGAAGTCAAATAAGCTAGCCATTCAAAGGTCCAGGTGCAACAAATACTTCATACTTTGCTCCCGTTGTTCTATACCAATGAAGCTTACAAGAGAAGTGCTTGAAACCACCTCTCTGTATCTGTAACTCTGTTCCTATACCCTCTGAAATGAGTAGAATACACCCAGAAGCAGCATACCAATTTACGAACGTTGCATCAAAGGATTAACATCATCCATAATAAATAAATACGTTTCAAACTCACTTTGAGCTTCATCACAGTGTACAATCTGACGAGTCAGGCAGATTTTCCTGGATGCCATGAAAAATACCACAACAGATCAGATAATGCATAAAAAAGAAAACAAACCAGTGGTTATTTGCACTAATACCAGAAGAGCCCTACCTGATATTCAATACTTTGGATTTGACACCACTTCTTCAGTTTGGGACAGAGGAAAATGGTGACATATTCCGGAATTACTGGCAGCCATTCCTGGAGCTGGAGAAGAGGGCAATGAAGTAGCAATAAACTTTCTAGATTGCTCAAACACTCCACGCCTCCAATGTACACTAGCCCTTGACAATCAGATACCTCAAGTTCAATCAGCTGCGAAGGATCAGGTAAATTTAAGTGGAAGGATAGAATACTATGACACCCTTGAACGGTTAAAGATGACAACATTGGTGGAAACTTCATTTCAGGCAATGTATAAAGTAAAGGACAGTCTGCTATAACCAAGCTATGGAGGACATCCAGTTCTTCCAAATTCATCAGGGCTGCAAGCTTTGGGCAATCCCTGATTTCCAGCCTGCGAAGCATACAGAGATCACCATGGAAGGATGCAACACCACCAGAACGTTTTGAACCGAACTTTAAGAGACGCAGTTCAGATGACAACCAATTATTTGGTGACAAAATAAGTTCTGGCCCCTTCTCAGGGCAAACATCTAGATAGAGGTGTTCGCAGGATTGGAAATAATCACTGCCATGTTGCCGTGCCCTCTTTATAACTGAAACCTCCACCATTTTAGGGACCTGTTGAATGTTAAGAAAATAATGGGAAGTGGATAAGGAAAACGCAAAAGAAAGCTATAAGCCTACAATATGGGTATAACCTTATAGATCTATCTTGCATTCCAGTACGAACCTGATAGTAAAGCTTTTGTTCAAAACACCACTCCATCAATCCAGGGCAATCATCAATCAGTACATGATGTGGCTTACATGGCAGCTTCTCTTTACAAAAGACAGTGAGCTTAGCACAGCGGGCAATATATAAGCTTCCGAGAGAACAAAGATTTCTCAGCCCTGTCAAGGAATTTAAATTCTTACAATCTCTGATATCAAGAGTATGCAGCTGAGATGGTGAATTATAGACAGAAAGCTGGAGATCTGTGAGTGCTAAATTGCTTATTATTAGCTTCCTGACAGAACCAAAATAATGAATTCTTCGAAGTTTGCAGCAGTTTCTTATGACCATGCTATGCAAATTAGGGCAATCTGAATCCTGAAATCCATACAAGTCTTGTAGATTGCACAGACCATCGAACTCTAACTTTTCAAGGGCAGGAAATATTGCCTTCAATGGCTGACATTTATTATTTTTGTTATCCTGACATATGAAAGAATCACGATTCAGTCTATTTATTTTTGAAATTTGGGAAAGTTGAATATGCCTCAAGTTCATGAGATTTCCTAGACATGAAGGAAAGTGTGTAATTATATGGCAATTTTGCAAGCACAGTGTTTCCAGGCTATAAAGCTGACAAAATTGAAGTGGCCAATCATTGAACTGGATGGAAAGATGAAGATATCTTAGACTGATAAGATCACAAGATTGCATAGAAAATTTTTGCCAACAAGTGGATATGATCAATTTCTCCAGGCTGTAAAGATGACTTATTGTCTGTGGCAACAGCTCCATATTTTTCTCTGGCATGAGCTCCAGCTCTTTTCCAATCCCTAGGCTATATCCGTGTAAGTAACAATTATTTGTATGGAGATAGCGCAAATGCTTCAGATTTCCTATACCTGATATGCACCCAAAAACTACAGATGAATCTAGTACAAGAGCCCTCAGGTATGTGAACTTATCTGTGGCAATATTGTAAGATTTACAACATTTTAGCACAAAAGTTCGCAATTGGTCCCATCGATAATTTACCATGAATCTGCCATCGTGTGACGAAACAAATAAGTGTCGATCCTTTTTTGACATATCAAAACTACCATCATCAGCAGCGGTAGCCATTACGGAATGACTGGACAGAGATTTTGCAAGGTCCCAAGTCATATCATGCAACCTAAACCATTGAGATGAAAAAAGTGATTGATCTGAAGAAGACTCAGTTTTTCTACGAAAAGTTTCAACCAATGATCTTACATGCAGCTCATCAAATTTCTGGCCCGTGCTGAGGAGGTTATCAGAAGAAATTTCAACTGATGATTTTGTGAGTTGCTTTCTCAAGTAGTTGCCACAATTATTGAGATCTAACTCTGTTTCAATCAGTGATCTTCCGTTCAACTCATCAAAGTACTGACCGGCAACTTCCTCTAGGGTTTTGTATCTTATAGGATGGACATAACCATGTGCAATCCACAAATGAATCATGTCATCCTTGGTAAAACGCCTACCTTTTGGACATAAGGTGCATAGCAAGAAACAAGGTTTGAGCCTTGCTGGGAGACGGTAAAAGCTCAACCTGAGAGCAGAGAAGATTTCCTCCTTATCATCTGAATATTCCCAGAACTCACTTTCTGATATTTCCATCCAAGTCTGCATATCCATCTTGGACCTTAAAAGGGAACCTATCGACTTAATTGCCAATGGCAAACCACCACATTTGTTCATGATTTTCTTACCAACCTTAACCAAACTGGATTCCTCATCGATAATTCTATCACCAAAAGCGTAGTGTTGGAACAATAACCAGCAATAATCTTCAGGTAATGAGCCAAGAACAAGGGGTTCGACAGTTTGCACAAGGCGAGTTACCTCTTTGCTCCTTGTAGTGACCAATATTGTCACGTTTCGAGCAAACTTGAGTGGACGAAGCAAATCCTGCCAGCAAAATTGCCATTCATTCCATAGATCATCCAGCACTAGGAACACACTCTTTGCATTTACCCCTTCCTTCAAAACATCATGAACTGAGCTTAGCGCATTGAATCCACATGGTTTCCTGGTCAAAGAATCGGTGATCTCAATCGTCAGCCTGCGTAAATCAAATTTTTCGGAGACATGAACCCAACCCATAAGATCAAAACTTTCTTGGACTCGGCCATCATTGTACACTAACTGCGCCACTGTGGTCTTGCCAATGCCACCCATTCCAACAATTGGCAAAACATGGATTCCACTACCCTGGCTGCAACACAACAAAGACTTTATGATGCACTCTTTCTCCTCACTCCTACCAAAAACAAGGGACTCGTCAAGAAGATGGCTAGTGTCTCTTGATTCCCACTTGGAGTCCCTCTCTGAGATCCTCTTCCCATCTTCCGGGCTGAGCTGCAAGGCGGCTCGGTCTCTAGATATCTCCTCAAATTGGCGTGTGATGTACCCGATTCTCTGTAGATCAGACGACAGAATGATAGGAATCTTAGCTTGAATGTTGGGCATTTGGCTTCATTCAATAAAACAAAACAACCATGAGTATCCAATTTTATTTGATTATGTTTTGATTCCCAAGAAAATATGAAGCTTTGTTACTTTTCTGTCGCATCTTTTGATTGAATGTTTTGGTTTAACAAAACAACGTTCAATCTTTTGGTTTATACTGAAACTTAAGTTACTTTTATAGTTAGGTAGGTAGGAGAGAGATAACATAATTAAAGATTGAAAATTACTAGTATCAAATTAAGATGGAAGGTAGCTGAGCACAAACGAAGCAAGAAACTTTATCACCTGACTGATGCCAGCATCCTCCTCCTCGTCGTGCTTCCTCTTGCGCGAGGTGGAGGCAGCAGAGCCTTGGCGTTCTTGGGCACGGCGCCTAAGCAGCTCATAGCGAAAGTCGTCAAGGACGTCCTCCGCGTCGCGCGCTAAGTCGCTGAGCTCCTCAATCCACAGCTTGACCGAGCTGTCCCTGACCTCTCGCTCTCCGGCGTCGTCGAGCGTAGCCTGGACCCGCCTCAGCAGCCGCTCCAGCCGCTGCAGATCCGCTGTCTCGCTGCGAGGGGCTCCCGAGGCCGCCGCCGGCGGCCTCCGGAGGAGGTCGAGCAGCCTGCTCGCCGACGACAGGAGAGACGAGACCAGTCCGCTCGCCATGGAATCGAGCAAGCAGTACCAGTCAGCTGAAAAGTCAAACAGTCAGTGAAGAAGAAGCCTGTGTTTGCATTACTCATCGAAAAGGACGTGTCCCAAGAACATCAGCTCTGGTGCTTCCACGCTACCGTGCTTTGCATACTAGTAGAAGATGCAAAATTTTACATGCTCCAAACGCATGTAACAAAACATCCCCTCTGCTCAGGACAAAATTTGTGAAGTTGTAAATTATGTCCCGGCAACACATCAGAGTGCTAGCTACCTTTTTTTTTTGTGGGGGGGGGGGGGGGGGGGGGGGGGTCGAACTGGAAGGGCAAGCCCCTATAGAATATATTTAAATATTAAATAGCTTAGTAAATGAAAAAATTGCGAAAATAATTAAAAAATAAAGTTACAATCTTTCTTGTATCCATTGCTTGAACTGATCGCTCAATGGACAACCATGTTGAGCTCATTGAAGAATCTGTTTCTGCAGCCCTGAACTGTTGGATCAATCCCTTGAAATATCCAGTCATTTCTCGTAGTGCAAATGCTCCAACACATCAGGATAATGATGTCCATGTAGAATGGAAACGTTTAATCTTTGCTTAATCAACTTGATCATTGCCAACATCTGAATGTGCCTTGGAATTTGTAATCCTATTGAGTTCTAGCATGCTCGCGCAAAATTGCATTTGATGAACAGATGGAGCAGGGTTTCCTCTCCTTGCAGTATACACATTTCACAGACGTATGATTCTAGGTGCATATTTCTCCTTCTCAGCATACCTCTAGTATTGACTCTATCTTGTAGCATTAGCCAGAAGAACACCTGATGCTTGGGCTGGCATGATGATTTCCACAACCATTTGAATGCAAGATCAACACATACACATGTCCTCTCATTGCCTTGTACGCTTTAGAAGTTGAATATGAGACAGTACCCCAGCTATAAGACCATAGATCATTACCAGCTTCTAAGTCCAGTTCCTGAAGGAGCAGTGCTAGCTAGTAGTTGATTTGTCTATTGCAGAATCCAAGCTCTGCTCTCGAAAGTGCACCTTATTTGTACTGAAAAGTACCAGTCATTAGCAAGCCTAGTCCTCTAGGAGGCCTAAACCAACTGCAGGTTTCTACCTTTGCCCGTCTCAGCGGCCTTGCGTTCGTGTCCTTCGGCTCCTGCCTTCGACCGTCTTGACGGTCTCAATGTTCGTGTCTGGTGGCTACACACAAGACATTTTTTAAGTGGCACAATACATCTTTATTTCTTGAGTCACTATCCACTACCGAGATGTAGTAAAGTGTGACTCAGGGATCGTTAGTTGTAACATACTCTACAATGATTAAAGGAAAGTACAATGGTGTCGTATCATAGACCGTTTCATGCATGACATATAATCTTGAAACGGTTTATCAGACAATCTTTATAATGAATTATTGTTTCCAATTGTCTTGTAGTAATTCCGTAATATCTTAAATGGTGGATGGAAAACGGAATATTTAGGTAAGACAATCTTTATAATGGTTTGTCTTTTCATTTGTCTTGTACTAATTTGGTAATCCCTTAATGGTGGATGAAAAAGAAACAGTTAGAGTTGCATGACAACTACAAGTCGTCGTAAATGTGCTTCTAGATTTCAGCTTGAGGCAGTTGTTTTACGAAGCAACCACACATCTTTCTCTCACCACCCTCTCTCTCTCTCTCTCTCTCTCTCTCTCTCTCTCTCTCTCTTGCGCATCTTCAAAAATCCTACCTGCGTAGCATGAGACAGGCCTACGTGTAGAATATATAATACCTTGCTATGAGGCAGTAAATAAGACAAGTCTCATCTAAACTAAAAGAAACTTTTGTTCTTAGTTTCCCATGTCACAACCTCTCCCTACAGTCAAGTTGAGACATAATACATTATTTTCTTATTACCGGTAATAGCCGTATGACTGGGTTTTTAGTATTGCCTTTCATCATGATTATTACCAGGTAACATGTTCATTTAAATTGTATATAGCCGATTTTCATCATATTTAAGGATTGCTTGAATTTAATATAAATTTGAATCATTACATTCAAAATCTTGCAGACATTTTTTTGACAAAACAATTATACTAGTTGATTCATTTTTTTTTAAGTATAGTAGCTCTTTAAGAATGACATAAGCATATGGGGGCATTTGTCCCCTGTAGCCCTACCACCAATGCAATCAGGTTAAATGATTAAACTCAGATCATGTCATCCTTCATACACGGCAGGCCTTTGGTACACTGATCTATCTTGGACCCTCTAGGTAATTGCCAATGGCGCCAAACCACCACACTTCTGCATTATTTTCCTACAAACCATTACCAAACTGGATTCCTCATCGATAATCATGTCACCAAAAGCATAGTCAATAATATTCAGGCAAGCTACCTAATGGACTTCATATCAACATTATGAGAATCCAACCTCTTTCTTCATAGGGCTAGAATATGAGATTCACATGATAGTATCGAGGGGCATGTGTCCCAGTAGCTCCCCGATTTGTGTTTTGATTGGATATTTTTCTTAAAAAAAATTTGTGAATAATTATATTTTTATGAATATTTATTATTAGTTATAAACTCATAATAACTTTTGAATATAAGTCCAATGATAACAGTATCCCGCTTTATTTTTATTAGATAATCAAAAGGTAGAATACGTCAGATGTTTAGACGGTCAGATATTTCTACACACGGAGTGTTGTTTTCATCCTTCTACGGTCACATGAATTCCTATACTGAGCCCTACACGTTGTTTGATTGATTCTTCGCTGACTTCCCATTGAGAGATTGCGGAATCATGAACTCTCATGTGGTGGCAGGGCCGGAGAGCGTCGAGGAAGCTCCTCGCACTAACCTATGGCAACCGACCTGGTTTCGTCTCTCCTTTCCCCGCTGCCCAAGCAGGACGACCTTCTCGCGGCGAGCGACCCACCAATAATTAGGCGTGCAACAAATTGGTGACCTTTAGGGTCGCCTCCGACCTTCTTTAGTTCAACCAAATGAATTAGTTTCCCAAAATGAGCTTTATTTTGGAAAAACTAGTTTATTTGGTCGAACTAAAGAGGGTCGGAGATTATCCTAACGGGCACCGATTTACAGCCTTACCAATAATAGTCCCTTATATCACCAATAAATGTGCTCATGTTTATTCGAGATGTGCACTAGATCATCCATATTGGATACCGATAGAGTGGTGACAACTAGATCATCCATATTGGATACCGACAGAGTGGTGACAAAACCGAGTGGTATATTGACAGTAGAGAAATGGGAGATTATACAGGATCCTCTCATCGATCGGAAGTAATTACAAACCCAGAGAAACCAGCTGAAATCCTCAGCTCAATGCACAACAGCTCCACGATCACCTTGACAGGAGGTATCTGCTTAATTAGTTAGCTAAGTGATGGTGCGGCCGCCGTCGATGCAGATGACCTGGCCGGTCATGTAGGACGCCGCCGGCATGCAGAGGAATGCCACCATGGACGCCACCTCCTCTGGCTCGCCGATCCTCCCCATCGGAAGCCGCGCCATCTCCTTCTTCACCAGTTCCGGGTCAATCGCCTTCTGTGCTCGATCAATACAGTGTGAGTTTACACTAATCATGTGCGATTAACAACTTTGTCGAGATGATGATGATGACAAAGAATCTATTAGTCTTACGTCCGCGCTGATGTCAGTCTTGACGCCACCCGGCGCGATGCAGTTGACGCGGATGCCGTCGCGGGCCCACTCGGCGGCGAGGCTCCTGGTGAGCTGGTTCATGGCGCCTTTGGTCATGGAGTAGACGGACAGCGCCGGGAGGCCGATGAGGCCGGCGATGGAGGAGACGTGCACCACGCTGCCGCCGGCGGCGGCGGCGGCGAGGAGCGGGTGCGCGAGCTGCGTGAGGTGGAAGCACGACTCCAGGCTGGTCGCCATGATCCGCGCGTAGTCCTCGCCGGTGCACTCCGACGCCGCCTTGAACATCGACTGCCCCGCGTTGTTCACCTGGATATGCACGGAAATTATCATATATATTATTCTTTTGCTTTATTTCTTGTGATCAGTACGTGATCTTGTCACGTAATTAACCAAGTGGTGGTTACGTGATTGGGCAGAGTAGTGGTAATCTAGCAAAAGTGCTGGTGATGGTGATGATGATGATGAAGCATGCTTACGAGGACGTCAAGCTTGGCGCCGAAGGTCGTCTTCACCGTGTCCATGAGGGCCTCGCGGTCGGCGCGCACGGAGACGTCGCAGACGGAGACGGTGACCTGCAGCCCCTTCTCCGCCCACCGCCGCCGGCACTCCTCCAGCGCCGCCGCGTTCCGGGCGCACGTGTGCACCCGCGCGCCGAACCCCGCCAGCTCCTCAACGATGGCATGCCTGCATACATGTTAATTATAAGTGGACGTGCACTGACACGTACGTCAAGCTTTAGTTTTCAGTTACTGATCAGCTTATTACATACCCGATGCCTTTGCTGCCGCCGGTGACCAGCGCGGTGGCGCCGGCGAGGCTCCACCGCTCCTCCCGGCTCCTGCCGCCTGCAGACACCATCTTCTCCCTGCTTCTTCTTCTCTACGTACACTACTAGCTAGATCTATCCGAAATGTGAACGATCGATGTTTGCTAAAACTTTGTGAGATCGATGAGATGCTACTCCACAGACATGTCGCGCCTATTTATAGTGATCTGATCTGATCAGGAGGTAGCATCTCCATCAAGATGTGCACTGCCGCACAAAGGAAGTGAGATCAGTAGGGTGACAGCGGATAGTCCACGCTGACGATGATTTAAATAACATAAGACATATTGGTTCATCTCTGACGGCAGGATTTGGACAGATACGGAGCACAACGGAGACGGCTACCGGCCGGCCGCCCTGCCGGCCAACGCCTGCTGGCTTATTCCAAGCGACCGCCCTCAACGGCATACTAATTATATTCACAACACATAATTTAATAGCAGTGTGCTAACCAAGTTAATTACACCACTGCTGCTTAACTATCGTGTCTACATGTGTCCAATTCGTCTCAATTTGCTGACTTAGCGAAAGAGCCAAGGAATGTCATATACGCGGTTACGAATAAACGTCTGTAATTTAAATAAACAATTCTTTTGGCGGACGAAATACTGTGTCATTCTTTCATGCATGGCTCATGATTCTTTGCTCATATACGACTAGGAAGCCCTTATTCATCTTTAAAATTTTAACTTGCATGCTTAAGATTTTATATGTTCTTTGTTTCGTAAGTTCTAACATTTTTCCTCTACACTTGATTAGATCCCTCTTATACTACCGTTCACTCCTGAATGGTAGACTGACTCATATTTTATATGTTGTTAAGTAGTTTGATTTTCTCTATCATCCATTTGACTGTCGTTTATAAAATGTCAAGGATGCAATACATAGCCACTGACCACAAGGACAGTTGACTTAAGTTTGTCGTGCGCTGAGGCTAATGTCAATGTTTTCATTTACTAAATAGTGCGTAATCACCAGGATATACAAAGGTTAGCATGGACCATGTGCAAGGGAAATAAAACACAAGGTATTTGTTATTAGCTCTTTACCATGTGACTTTATCAGACTATATGTTATCCAGCAAAAAATAAAAGAAACACAATGTATAATTAGTTGAACTTACAAATTTAATTCAGACTATGTTATCATTTTTTTTTTGCGGGTAGACTATATATGTTATCTAGGAAAAGATGGCCTGTTGGAGCACATGCACATGCTTGGGGAAAACACATTCGGAAATAGGTTTAGTGAAGTTATTTGAGGAACTCTTAATTGAGTCAAAGTTATAATGGTTTCGCCAAAGCACATTTAAATGTTTATAATTGATATGTCTTTATATTTTAAAATTATTTCATTTTTCAGCAAATATTGTCTCCATGACAGGACCAAATGCCACACACAGTGCAAAGTGGCGTTGAAAACCATTCTGAGTGCCGTCCATATCTTGTTTTAAATTCATTTCTGGGATACACACAATCACTGCATCTGACAAAGGGAGAGATGACAGATAGAAAAATCTTATAGACCATTGACTTGGCCGGCCGTTTGATCTGCACGTCCAGTGCCAATGCCAAGGTATCCAAAATTCCAAATGGTTATCAGGGATCCTATTTGTTTCAGCTTATAAAGATACTCAGCATCATGGCTAGTTTGCACCTGACCCAGAAGCGATGAAACCAGCTGAAAGAGAAAAACCTAACAAACCATGTTGACTTAATAAAGCCGGCCGTTGATCTGCCAGTGTCAAAAGTTCAGTAATATATAAATCATATGCACGCATATCAGATGTCAAAGCGTATGTCGGAACCAAGACAACTGTGCCTAAACAAGGAACCATATGCGAGGAACATGGCGCGGGGATCTGGTCCGCCGTCACTATCTTCCGGTGCATTTCATCTATCTCTGCAAGAAAGATATAGACCGCGTTGACATTGCGCTTGTGAGGTGGCTGCTAAGCTTGTCATAGTTAACTGATGCGATGATGAACATGATTAGCATAGTTAATTGATACTAATTCTGGTAGACTTATCAATATACTTATCAAAAGGGGTACTTGAAAAACTGGATTACTTTAGGTCGCGTTTCTTTTGGAAATCTGATGAACAAAAAAAGAAGTATAGATTGGCCAAATGGAATATTCTTTGCCAACCAAAAGAAATTGGAGGCTTAGGAGTTAGGAATAAAAAACCTAGATGTACAAAACCAATGTTTGTTAAGTAAATGGCTGTTTAAACTGATAAATGAAGAGGGCATTTGGCAGACCATTCTTAGGAATAAATATTTAAAGAACCAAACAATTTTGCAAGTGGAGAAGAAGGCCGATGATTCACATTTTTGGGCCGGTCTTATGAAGGTTAAGTCGAAGTTCCTAAACCTGGGATCTTTTCATCTGAGTGATGGGAACCAGATAAGGTTTTGGGAGGACAAATGGTTAGGAAACTTTACACTTAGCGAACAATACCCATCTCTCTTCAATATTGTAAGAAAGAAACATGCAACAATAGCTTCTGTATTTGATAGAGTTCCTCTGAATGTCTCTTTTAGAAGAACCTTGACTG